>CAXIWS010000380.1:0-12178 GCA_964036195.1 Sphaerolaimus hirsutus
GAACCCGGATAAAATACCCCCACTCACATGATTTTCTCCTTCGACACAACGACATTGGCAAAATTGCCAAAACCCGTGGTCACGCCATAAACCACTCTATTTTCATCGACAATTTCGTCCAACAATTTCCTAGCCCTGGCAACCCTTTGTTTTGCCTCATTGCTCAATTGCAGCGTGTAAAATCCCTTTGAAACTTTATACAGGAGTTTTGTGTTCAGGTTCTGACCAGTAAGGATTAGCATATCCCTGTTCTGCCCTGTGCCTAGGGCGCGCTTTAGAGTTACAGCATCCCGAGTGTTGTTAGGGAGCACTAGGACACTACTGTAGGGCGGAGTTGTTAAAGGTGGCGAATTTTTATGGAAGTTTTTATGAACCTACGTAAAATAAATGCCTTTTTCACTCGGGAAAGCGTAAAAGTTTTTTTAACGAAAGAAGGTTTAAAATGACATGAATTAGACACATCTTCCGAGGGAGAATGTGCAGTACCGTAGGCTCGTAGCTATTTTTACCGCTCTCCGATTTGATAAACTTCGTAAAATATTTATGATAAATATCTTTTATGAATCGATTTTGGATGTAAAGTTGAAATCTACTGCCCCATCGAATTTCCATTCAAAAATCAAAATGAATATCTATTACCTATCTCAATGAAAAATTATTCCAAAATTCACCCCCCCCAAAAAAAAAAAACTCACTCCTCAGTGCAAGCGCTAGTAGTGCGCATTCTGGAAGGCATTGTATTTCTCCTCGGACTGGTCATAGGACTTATTTCATTGCTGGGTGAACGTCTGGGACTTGTTGCATCTGAAGTTCTTTTTGTCAAGCCTGCGTGCCAGTGACATATCAGTTTTTACGTTTTCAGTACAAAATTATGCAAAAATGGCGCCAGCGCCAAAACCGTGGCGCCAGCTCCTTCAATGAAGGTAAGAATCCAAAAATGCACCTGTAACCACATACAAATGTTCATCGTTACTCAGTAAGCCGGCCACGGGGTCACTAAAATCAAACAGAGGTCCCTGCGGCGCCAATCGGAGTTCCTTTGGCGCCATTTCCGCGCCAATGGCGAGCGGCTTGAGTTTGCGCATACGCTGCACCGCCCCTTCGGCCACCTGGGAGCGGGTTGAATTTTGCCCGACCGGTTTTTTGTCGGGCAACCCGATTCATTGTGAATTTGAGGGATTGTAACTTGTGCTTCGTGATTGCCATTATTGCGGACTGCGTACTTTGCACAGAAGAAATGTTTTGATAATTTGATAGAGATTGTTTTATATGCGTTTTTCGTCACTCACGCTTTTACAGTTTCTGCGATAAATAACTCAATAGTGAAACCAAGGTTTTGAGAGGACAAAGTGTAATTTGTGGTCGAGTATCCAAACGCAAAGTACCTAAATATGAAGCCAATTCACTGTAAACAGAAGAAACCATCCACCGACTCAAATAGCATTTACAATCCCCCCACACCCAAAATCAGGCTACCGTACAACAAAACCATCTCAAAATGCAAAAAAAAACCCAGACCTGTGCAAGAAGGTCATTCTCGCCGGCGGTCACCAGCACAACGCCCACGTCGTCCACGTGCACGTGCAGCCGCACCAGGGGCCGGTCCCACTTTGCCGTCGCCGGCGAGCACTGGCCGCTCGATGGAGCCGGACTGCTTCGAAGCGACATGATTAAATAAGTGCTTCGGTTTTGATCTGGGAAGAAATTTTATTGGCCCGATAATCGGCGGTTTATTTGGAGGGCCCGATTCGTTGCACTGTTCGATTGCTGCAATTGCTGCTTCGTTTAAATTCCACGTGAGTGCTGCAACGGGTTAGTATGGTATTGTGTGAACTGTTGTGGGCTGTTCTACTGATGGAATGGCGCCACGGCGCTGGCGCCATTTGAGGGTGCCAAAGGGCGCCGCGCCATGGCCTGTTATTGTGGCGCCTTGATTTTGAAAGGCGCCACAGCGCCTGCTTCTGAATGGCGCCATGACCCCATTGGCGCCATTTTTCCAGGCGTATTTCCATCGCTATTTCATACAGTGTAGATTGAAACAAAGAATATGGATTTGCAGATGAAAAACAGTTTTGCAACTGCATGAATACCCAGATTCAAAAATCATTTATTGCTAATTCATGTTCATTGTTTTCCTTTGAGATATCGCTCCTACCGAGTCACCGACAAAACATGGAACAGTAACGACTTTGCAGAACTTGTTTCGAAAGCAAACGCAAGACTTTCTAATCCCGTTATGTCGGGTTCAGAAGACCAAATTCTAATACGTGACAAGTTATAAATACGTGATCACTGATAACATGGTTGGTTGATTGGAAAAACGAGAAGAACGCCTTTGGTGATGTCCATGAAATCAACTAAACTAACAAAGTGTGTCACAAAGTTCACGCGGCTCGCTTTGTAGGCTTCTGCTCATTTTTAATACACTTACCACAGCGTTTGTAATCCTAAATGACATATTTTTTTATTACAGTTTGGCTCTGTATCGTTATTTTGGCTGCTTAAAATGGAAAAGTTAAAATTTGTCATCTGGAAAATGAAAATGGAAAACAAAAAGTTGACCCAATACAGCCAAACTCATTTTGCTTGCACAATTCATACAAGTTACACTTTTGAGAGTTTGAAACTCCCACCATTTTGCGGTAATTTTTTATAGTAATTTTTGTAGTAGTTGCTGTTATTTCCATATCATATGGAAGTAAAATAAATGAGGAAACTATAAATTATATTAACATTGAATTCCCCCAGATCCTCACATTGTTTAGTAATTAACTACAACCAAAATGCTTATCAATAATCATCACAACAAAGTAAGTATACTCACAACATATTTAGCTAACACTCACCGATCACCAAATAATTGAGTCGACATATGTGCGCATTGATTACTGGCTGGACATAAGGCAGAACTCGAAAAACGGTAGCGTTGGGTACATTCTAGCCTGTGTGAAGTTCCATTTTTTCATGCCTTCAATAAACTCGAAACTTGAACTTGAAGTATGTATAAATTTGATAAAATTGCAGGCAGCATCTAACTACACACGGACACATCAAAGATTTGGTGTGTGATGCTTTGTGAAGTGTTGTGAAGTGTTTTCATGGCAACACTACCCAATGCTGAGAAGAGTTGGCTGATGCTTCCCTGGGCTTCACGAAATTGGTTGTGAAGACACTTCACATTACAGATGTGCATCACAATGCTGCATAAATGTTTTGTGAAGTGTCTTCACTTTGTCAGCATCAGGAAGCGCGTTTCACAAAATTTTGTACTTTGTGATTATAGGTGAAGTATGTGGAAGACACTTGACCAATAATTTCGTGGTGTGTGGTGAAGTGTGTGGAAGTGTCTTCACAGAGGCTGTCACTCACATCCAGCCCGCTTCCACACAGTTCACGCACCTATTTTTTTGCTGTGGGGTGTAAAACAAACAGGATGTTAAATAACACAATTCCAATTCCGGCACGCGATGTTTTGTTGTGATATGATGGTTTACTGAAAACTTTCCGCGTGGATTTGTTTATCGAATATAGTCAATGTGATTTCAATCACGCGCTGTAATATTTTGTAATATGGTAATTAATCAACACTGAAACTGGCCCGAGATTGACACTATAAATATACTGCCACGGTTTGTAAGAAAAGTTTGTTCGGGCAGATGAAAGAATTTACATCAAATAAATATTTAGTGCACCTCCTCCGTTTCATCCTAATTCAGCGTGATTCATATTTTTGAACATGTTAATGTAACGTAATGACAAATTAATTGTAAATTATGTAAATGTAAATCGTAATTTTTCTGATTCAGGCACTGCCTTCAGTTTATCATTAATATGTTTTTTTATTAACATCTACATATAAATACCGACCGGCTATCTTTTGAGTAAGTCGCGAATTGAATCAGCTAATTAATTGAGTCAGAAAAAGTGTGCACCGAGTAAACGGAATATTGAGTAACTGCGCGGGCAATTCAGTCAGCGCATGTGTGGACTGCGCTAATCGCGTATTGAGTCAGCGATGTATTTAGTTTCAAGTGCATCAATTGAGTCAGAGAAGGGACAATTCGTCTAACAGGTATCTATGCATTCCGTGCTTAATCCTGTCACGGATTAGTGAATGTTGAACTGTGTATTTGTGATGTGTGCTGATACTACTAAACGTGTGCATGTGAGGCGTACAACGGCATTCATTCTGTATTAGTTTCCATACATATTTACAAAGTTGAGAAAAAAGCGCATACAAATAAGTGCGTATAAGTGGATAAGTATTGCGGGCAAGTACTGCAAAAAAGGTGCATACAAATAAGTGCGTGAATAAGTATTGCGTGTAAGTACTGCGTGCATTACAAAAAAAAATCAACGGCCAAATTTAATCGATGACGTGACTCAATCTATACCTGTCAATTGGATCAGAGTGCCTACGCCTATGCTTTGCATTGGGACAAATTGATACCCCACCTACAGACGAATATTCCGCTACGTGACTCAATCTTCCGCTGCTCTGCGGAATTTATTAGCTGATTCAATCCACACCCAAAGTTGCGGAATTAATTAGCTGATCAAATGCACCAACTTGCGGAGTCGGTATTTCCCCTAAATACCTACCTAATCTGTTTCATTCTTTTTTTACACATCCTTCGTTTCAGGTAAGGGGAGTTCTTCTGTGTTACCTAATACTGTAGTTCCCTCTGGCAGTGTTTACAGTTGTAATTGGCGCTGCGCGAACTAGTTTACTGGTAAACTCATAAATCGGCTGTGAACGCATTTGAGTTTACCAGAATGAGGTGTCTGTCAACTGCAGTTGATGGAGACTAACAATAACGCATTCCAGTTAACTCAAATGCGTGCAAAGCCGTAATATGAGTTTTCTAACTAGGTAATTAGGTAGTGTACGCACAAGCATTAGTACACTGTGCAGCGACAGAACCATTTTAATATCTTCGCGTGGATTTTTTCGTCAGTGTGAACGATCTTTTGTGAAAAATTATCTTGATGTTGGTGTTTCCTAAAGCTGGATCTGGATGATTCGGCTTCAACTGTCTTTTTTTAAAAAGACTGCAGATTAAAATCTGCCGGTATTAAGCGGAGTTGTCAAAACGTTTTTATTGAACGTTTAAAAAACACTTTTTACGTCAAAGTATTAGCTGAACCTTCACATTTTCGCTGGTACCCATGGTATTTTTGAAAAATGTAAAAAAATAAATAAATACCTGGAATACCTGTGTAGTTAGTGTGTATTTTTGGCAAATGTTTCTAACATTCATGGGTTTCTTCATTTCTTCGTTGTGAGACACTAGTTATACTTGGGATTTGGGAAAACCCCCGAATATAAAAACCGTGAAAAATCAATTCCTCCAACCTCAAAAATGCCTGAAATTTAACAATTTCCACACACAAATTCCACAGTCCCAAAAAAAGGCAACCCTTCACGTCACTTTCACTCGACGGGGTGTATAATCGGCCCCTGGGCTCGACGGCAGCGGGGATTGGGGCGGCAGCGCACTGCGCGCACCCGTGCTCTATTACGCGTGCGCACTGCGCGGCAGTTTCGAGTGGGTGGAAGTGGGGAGAAGGCGCCAGAGTTTCTCTGGCGCGCGCGCCAATGCGCCATGGTGTTTATGTTGATGGGGTCATGAATTTTAGAAATTGTCAGGATCCTCCGAGGAATCGAGACCTTCCAGAATCTTGCGTACATTACATTTAATATCAAATTTTCTTGCATTGCAGCTATGTTTCGAATAATTTGAAATTTTGTTAAAAATTTGTCGCTGTTCACATGGCCAATTATTATAAACCATGAGAAACGAACGCCTGATTCCATACATCGTTAGTCGTATCAGCGACAAGCGCCAAAAAAGCCCACAGGCGCTGGCGCTGGCGCCATTCCAAGCGCCAGCGCTTGGGGATCGATATATTTGAGTAAAACGAGTGCCCGCGCGGACATGCGCCGCTCAAATGCAAGCCGCCGCACTCGCAGGCGCCGAATCCAATGATAGAACGAAGTAAGGCCTTCCTGTCCGTGCCGTGTTCGCGTGCGCGAAGCGTGAATTTAACATACTGTGTTGATATGGACCTTGGGCGTAATACATACCAGATACATTTTCATTTCAAAGCATTGATCAGTATGGGGATTGAATTTCAATCACAGCAAAAAATGGGTTCATGAAGTATGTGGAAACGCGCTCTGTAAAGACACTTCCACACACTTCACAAACCCATTTTTTGCTGTGTGTGATTGTGCAGTGTGGTGACACATCTGTCTGTGATGTGAAGTGCCTTCCTGGCAAATTTTATGAAGTGCCGGTAGCGCCACCAGCTTCATAAAGCATCAGGAAGTGTCAGCGTGAATACACTTCAAGATGCTTCATGATTCATCACACACCCATTTTTTGCTGTGAATGGGTTAATCCTGCATTCATTTGTCTGATGAAATTTTATGCCATGCAGACAGTCTCAAGTGTGTGATCAGCATCATTGGACGGGAGCATCATCATATTGCCTCAAAATACCCCCGGGGGTTTATTATTTCACCAGCAAATCTTCAGTGGGGGGTTAATTCAAGGGGGGTCTATTTTTTCACCAGAAATTTTATGATATTACGCATACTCAGACATGGAAAAATCAAACAATCATATGGACATACATGTGTTTATAGATGTATATTTATAACTGTATATGTGCATAAACTCTGCCTTTACATCACTCAGTCATTGGTTTCAACATGTGTTCATATATTCAACTGCATCATACTGATCACTTGCAGTGCAACTGCAAGTGCAGTACTTGTTGGTTACATTCGCCTTACACTCAATTTGGGTGGGGGTATTTCAAGGGGGTTATTATTTCCCCAGCAAAATTTTAGGGGGGTATTTCGAGTGGGTTATTCAAGGGGGGTTAATTCCAGGTAATACGATATGTCACAGTATGTAAAACGCACGCGGATGTAATACGAAACGGAGATCCTTCTAACTTCGATGGGCATGCCCAGCGCGCTCAAAAGGATATATAAATATACAGCCGGGCGGGCACACACTCTACTCCTCAAGTTAGGTCCGTCTGACAGCAGAAGCATTTGGGTGGGTGCACACCGCTCATGGACGGGCAGAGATAATGGGCCACGGTCGCCTGCACGGGCCCCCGGGCCGGCCCAGTCAACATGAAACTGCCCCAGTAATAAACACCCAACTAGCTATTACGCCCTTACCGTAGTGTCTCTTAGATGTGCTTTAATGCTCAGTTTGAGCTGGCGTGACGCGCGTGGGGTTTTTGAGTGTTGAGTAGTGTTTTTTGTGTATTGTTTTTGAATCGTTTTCGAATTTGAGCCGATTTTCGCGATGCCTGGAATTTACTGTGCGGCGCAAAAAACTTCACGAAATTTCACGGTGAGGAGCGACTTCACGGTGATCAGGCGCGCAGCTTTTCGCCATTTTGGAACGAAATATGAAGCAGCGTCAATAAGGAGTAAAAAATCATTGCACTGCGGCGAGTCCATGCCGCTATAGTTTTATCTTTCATTTTCAGTCATTTCAAGAGCGGTTAAATATCATGATAACTGACGGCGCCACTACGCTTCTGGTAGGGTGGCAGACCGTACGGATTTGCGGTACACGGTATTTACGGTACGGTAAATCTGAAAAAGTGCGGTACGCGGGAGGGTACGGTAAATTTTACGAGAATACGGTACGGTGCGTTACGGTACGGTAAATTTTTCAAAAATGCCGTACGGTACGGTAAATTCTGCCACCTTGGTAGTGATGGAATGGCGCAATGTTGCGAAAGTTTCGGCGCATTTTAAGTCACCAAAATTTTGCCAAACATCGGCGTATAGTGTGTTTTTGCTGGGTTTTTTTGCAGTGCTGAGCGAAGTGGCAAAAGTGATGACAAAGTTCCAAATTTGCAATAAAAAAGTCTTGGGAAAAGATGCAAATGAAGTGTCAGGTGAAAGTTTGGATGATCTGCATTAAACATTATCCTGAAATATGAAACTTAGTCTAAAATCTGACACTTGACACTAAACAGATTTTGTCATGCGAGTGCCTGCGGCTGCTGGGTTATTTTTCAGCACATGCTTTTTGTTCTTTTTTTGAATAAAATAACAATTTTTGTCTGCAGTATTTTCCAGATAAATATAGGTGCCTTCCAAATCGATCCCCCGTACTTATAAATATTCATTCATCAATTCAGTTTACACAACACATTTAAATTTGTACGTATTTTGGTAAACCAATTCACATTTATACATATTTAAACACATTTAAATACCATGCACACGGTTAGAGATTTTTGACCGAGCCTTTAGCAAAATTGACAGGCAAATAATATTACGGGTAAAAGGCAAAAACGAGCTGACATAACATACAGCTGAGAGGTTTCATGGATCTTGCATCTTTGCGTGGTCAGTTGCGATGGAAATCGGAATTGCAAAATGTTTTCTTATTTTATGAAATTTCGAGATTGCAAAAGGCAGTAGGGTATGCGTTAAGTTTTGGAACGGAAAAGTAATTGGTATGGGTCATAGAAAGGAATTTTTTGCTGATAAATTCCGTTTAGCTGATACGCCTGAAATTCAAATATTCGAGAATGAACCTTGGCTTTAACGTTCACCTCGAACATTAATTCAATCAAAATAAATACTTATTAATTCGATTCAGTTCAAGTTTTCAATTGTCAAATTTCATCGTTTGACAGTTTCCAAACTTGAACCCACAAAATTATTATTATTTTAATTCAAAATCTTTAATCAAACATTGCTTGCCACCGTCCCTTGGCACTGTACAAAGTAAAAGGAAAAGGTACATTTCGCTCAGGTAAGGGCAGTTGTCTCTGATAGCTGCATTTTACCTCTCGTGAACATTATATTTATGCACTCCGCGTATGCTCTTATCTGAGCTACATGTGTGTCGAAAAGGGGGTCTGAAGTGTGCATATTTGTACGTGACTTTACTGATGAGCTTTATGTAATGAATTTAATGGGTCAAGTAGCCTGTCACTTGACATTTGACACTTGACGCTGTGAAGTAATTAGTTTGTGATTGGTTTGAGAAGTGTTGGTTTACTTATAAGTGATCAAGAATTGTCAGTTAATTTGTAACCCTTAACTTTTCTTATCACTCAACACAACAATTGCAGAACCATACCTCCTAAAATAGACCTGACATACCGGAAGGAATTTTTGGAAGCAAAATTATAGGTGCATTTCTGGAGGGAAAGGAAGCAGCTTAAAGAAGTGGGGACCGATCAAGTTTACTCAGACGTAGGGTTAGGGTGGCAGAATTTACCATACGTACAGCATTTTTTGAAATTTTACCGTACCGTTCACCGCAAAATATAAAAATTACCATACCGTATCGTGTACCGCAAAGCCGTACCGTCTGCCACCCTACCGAGACCGCCCTGAAAAACGTGTCGGGCACATCAAATCTCGGCCCTGGCATCAATTCCGTATCACCCCCCAACCCAAAAAAAAACAAACACCCCCCCCCCCAAACCCAACGACCATCTCCGCACGGGGCAGTTTTAGTCAGTGAATCCAAGACACGCTCGCACTAGAGGGGAGCGGGCTGTAAGCGGGCGCTGCTTGCTTGCACAAGTGAGTGAAAGTGCCCGGACCTGCGCGCGCTCGCCGCCCCGCCCCCCCCCCCCCTGCCCTCGATCGGATGGTCTTATTTTCATTTTCATTTTCACATGAAAATTGTGGAACTGTGAAAGTGTGTGTGTTTTGTGAAATTTTAGGAGCGTTTTTTTTTTAGTGCGGGGTTTTTCTGTGACAACGGACTTTAGGCTGCCGCGTTTCAGAGTTCAGTGTAAGATCGTCGTAGATATTTAAATATTTCAAATGAAAGTCTCAGATTCATGGTAAAATTTTCAAAATAACATTTAAAGCTATTCCTCACGTTTGACAGGAACTTTCACATTTAGAACTTGACATTTTCTTCCACACTTTCCACATTTAAAACTTGTCACTACAACACCCATCAAAAACTTCCCCAACAATCCATCACCCAAAAGAGACCCAAGCCCCAGGCAGTTAAGCCAGTGGTCTAGCGGGCCGGCGGAGCCGATTTTCTCATGCACGAGACTCTGGTGAAGCGTCCATTGACGCATGGATGCAGCCGCGCGGCGACCAAAGTTCCACCGGCGAGGCGGCACAGCTGCAGCGGACACTGCCGCCCGACTGCACACCGCCGACTTACTGACTGCAGTCTGAAGTCTGCTCTGTAGTGGGGCGGTGGCAAGGGGGGTTTTTTGGGGGGGGGTTGTTTGGGGGGGGGGTCGGTTCAGGATTGTGTTTTTTTTAAGTTTTCTGGAATTTTATATTCATTTTGAGTGGTTTTATGTTTATTTTGTATATTTGGATGGTTTTTAATTGTTGGAGTGCTTTTCGATGTTGAGCATTTGTTACGGTAGTATTTTGGTTCGTAGATGTCCGAATGTGGCTGCGCATTTTTGCACCGCGACCGTTTTAATTTTTTTTGCTGACTGGAAGAATTTAGAATTTATCCTGTGTTTGGCAAATAACACATGCCTGAGATTTGCATTTCCCTGTGCAGATTTCCCAAAAAGTGGCAAAAGTAAATTCGGTAAAACAAATCTCCATCAAAGTGTTCTCTCCAATTCTCACAAACCACAAAAACCGAGTGTCATGAATAGGGCTCGAAACTCGATTTTTTTCAAACTCGAGTTCGAGTCTCAACCCCAAAATTTTTCCGGTCGAGTCGGCGAGTCGAGTCAGGCGAGTCAGTGAAAAGTCGAGTCGAGTCAGGCAAAAATCTCGAGTCTCGAGTCGAGTCGGATGCGTTACTTTTTCACATGAATCTTGCAGAAATTTCAGATACTGGTTCTTCAACCAATGTTTTCACACACTCTTGATGCCAATGGTTGATTTTAATATGAAGATAAAGCAAAAATATAACATTTTGTCACACATGTTCACCTTCTTGATGTTGCCACAAACAAAAATGAAGCCAGTCTGGGGATGGAAAACAACATCTTTAAATGACCTGGTTTATCAATGGCAGATATTTTTCCAGTTATACCTATTTTAATGGGAGTGTTTGTTTACAGAGGCTGGTGACCCTGTAAAATGCACTGTAAAATGTAAAATGTCATGCAAAGTGTCAAGAGAAGGTGACGACGACACATACTGCCTAGACATTGTTGTATTCATATTCATTCATTCATACCAATCCAATAGTGAAGTTAAATCAACTACCGTATTTCCTCGAATTACCCCCTGGGGGGGTTGTTTTTTCATAGTGGAAATTGTGAGGGGGGTATTTCAAGGGGGGGGGGGGTTTGTAGGTTCATAGTGCCCATTTTGAGGGGGGTATTTCGAGATGGGAGGTATTTCGAGGGTGGTGGTATTTTGAGGAAATATGGTACATTACATCTTTTTGGGTCAGTGCCAACATTGTGGAATGTATTTGACATGGTGTGTGTGTTTCATTATGTAGAATTGTATAGCAACTTGAGTTGAGAAACTTGACTTTAGACATCATTGAAAAGATATGACAAGCAATCATATATGCTGCATGCGGTGCGGAAATGCGCGCTTGCGTGCAAAATTTTTGAAAAATATGTTTAAAAGTCATATTAACATTGATATTTTTGACATGATTCAATGGGAAACCCTGACTCGAAATTTGCTGAATTTTCGAGTCGAGTCGGGCAAAAACCTCGAGTCTCGAGTCAGGGCCATATTTTTCCGGTCGAGTCAGTCGAGTCGAGTCGGCACCCCATTTTACCCTCGAGTCACGAGTCGAGTCGAGTCGAGTCGAGTCGAGTTCGAGCCCTAGTCATGAAACTTCCCCAATTTGTCTTGCCACCGCGCCAGCGGCACACCGCAAGAGAATTCGTGCCGCTTTGCGTAGTGCAGCCGCGACGGCTGCAGAAATTGCCGCTGAATGGCCGTGCGACTGAATGAAGTGTGATGCGACTGCTATCGCCGCTTTTGTCTATTTCATTGAAGTTTCCCATCGGATGTAGCGTGAAAGTGTCTTGAGTTTGAGTATGTTCCATTTTATTTGGTTGTCACTTGATATTTAACAACTTACGTACGACTCACTGTTATTGTACTGGCTTCCCCACATGTTTATAATCCCACAATTACGCATCATGTGTCGAATTCCCGGAGAGATGCAATTAATTCACGTTTCAAGTTGTTGTCAAGCGGACGAGCAGG
>CAXIWS010000381.1:0-12522 GCA_964036195.1 Sphaerolaimus hirsutus
TGCTCAACCATCAAAATCGGTTGAAAATTCATTGAAGTATGCACTTCCAAAGTTGAGACCACTGAGAAACTGCACGATATTTACTTCAGAAATTCCAGCCCGGTGCGGTGCCTTTCGGTGCTAGCACCGGCAACCCGCCGGTGCCCTTCGGTGCCGGTGCCATTTTTTCCAAAAGGCACCGGTGCCGGTGCGGTGCGGTGCCATTTTCTGGCCGGTGCCCCAGGGTGCCAGGTGCCCTTTTCATGCGTTGGCAAAAGTGCCGGTGCGGTGCGGTGCCATTTTTCCCGGTGCCTTTAACATCACTAGTTGGGAGTTCAAAAATTTTGGCGA
Source organism: Sphaerolaimus hirsutus (assembly GCA_964036195.1). Lineage (NCBI taxonomy): Eukaryota > Metazoa > Nematoda > Chromadorea > Monhysterida > Sphaerolaimidae > Sphaerolaimus > Sphaerolaimus hirsutus. The sequence continues at coordinate 331 of CAXIWS010000381.1, forward strand.
AATAACGACCACCTAGGGTTCAAACGATATGACTTTTCGATATCGATATTTGATATTCGATATTTTTCAAATTTTTCGATATAGATATTTGATATTTGATATTTTTTTCTGAAACTCGATATTTGATATCGATACAATATGGAACCTCGATAACGATATTCAATATTCGATATTGAAAAATGGTCGATATTCGATATGCGATATTTCGATATTTTCGATATTCGATATTGCGATATGCTTTTGGTATAGCAAGGCGTATTTCAAGTGGCATATTGTATTTTCATGTGGTTGCACACATGTTTAATCATCTCTTTACTGAAATTTGAATGGTGCAAGTGATTTTAACAAGCTTTACATCACTCAAAGGTAGAAAATAGAATAAAAACATGATGAATCAAAGTGTATCAGACAAATAACAATTGGTAGATATTACAGTTCATCCTAACCTAATCGCTTAAGGGCATGTTGCAAAAAAAAGTATATCAGCGTTTCTGGCTTCAAATTTAGCACTCCAACAACAATGACATTATAAATACTGTACTTTTACTCATCAAATACAATACTATAAGCACATCAGATCAAACATAAACATCTCAAAATGAAAATGAAAAGTAAATTTGGGGACACAATACAGGTTCGATACATCGAAAAAATGGTCGATAGTCGATATCGATATTCAATATTTTTTCAAAATTTTCGATATCGATATTCGGTATTTTTTTCAAAATTTACGATAATATTCGATATTCGATATGAAAAATGGTCGATATCCAATATTCGATATTCGATACGATATATCGTTTGAACCCTACGACCACCCCCCCCCCCTCGAAATACCCTGTAAGGTACTTAAATAATTGCGAATATGCGGCCGTGGCATTTTGGCTGCCCCGCCAAGGCGCCGCCGCTTTTCACGTCGCTAATCATGGAGACTTCATAAATAAAAAATGAATGAGCCAAATACGCTTTGTTCTGGGTTGGCTGAGAAACGGAAAATCGACGGTTCTGAATGCAAAGGCTATTTTCGCTGGGACTAAAATGAATCATTAATGCCAGCTATACTCCGCTGACATGATACTCTGCCCTCGCACTCAGTTATGTCTCACGTTGGCAGCGTGCCAATGATGATAAAGCATGCGATTTTTGTGTAAAAGATGAAGAAAATCGTTGTTGACGTATAGCGTTATAACAGCGATGACTATTTTCAACTTTTTTTTGAAAATCGCATGCATTAAAAAACCGTTGGCACGCTTCCAGCGGGAACCACGCGTGCAGAGTGTAAAGTAACTGGAGTATATTTACATTGACAATTTTGGTGAGCAAATATCGCACTAGCGTTATACTTTCTGTGATTGGGTGGTTACTATAATTCAGCCACTTGCTTACATCAAGTGTATTATTAAATTACTGTATAAAAGCATTATAACGAAAAATGTTCAGTGGGCAGAGCTATGCAGGCGAAATATGTGAATACAGTTCCGCCGGAGAGTGCAATTCATACTTGTTAAAACATATTTATATTTACTCGAAAAATATGTCTTCGGTAAATCCTTGAATAAGACAACAGGCGACACTTCTGCAAGTGGTAGAGTAAAAAGGAAAACTCTACACTCTTCACATTACTCTTTAATTTTCCATTTGCGTAACCAGCACCAGGTGGCAGTCCCAAAGTGTCAAGTGTGTATCCAAATATAATGTTTTTGCTTACGTATTATCTCGAATTAACCTCCCTCAAACTGTGCTGGGAAAATCATAAACCCCCTCAAATTACGCCCCCCCCCTCCGGAACGTTTGCATTGCAACTACACATACTGTATTTCCTCGAAATACCCCAGGGGGTTTATTTTTTCTCAGTGAGAATTTTGAGGGGGGTTAAACGAGGGGGGTTTATTTCGCCAGAAATTTTTTGAAATCCCAGTACCAAATTGTCGTTTGAAACGTACGCAGACGTCGAAAAAATGCAACAATAATCGCCATCTATAAGACTCTAAAGACTTGTACAAGTGTGTAGACGTATCAACACTGTTCTCACCTAACATTGTCATTGATATTATGAGGGGGGGTTGTAAGTTCATAGTGTCCATTTTGAGGCAGGGTATTTCGAGCGGGGGGGGGGGGGGTTCGAGAGGGCGGTATTTCGAGGAAATATGGTAGACATGTTTGTGTGATTATCTATGTTTTTATGTCCAAATCAAGGACGTATCCAGGGGGGGGTTGCAGCCTCCCCTTCCCGGGTGATACGTGAAAATCCCGGGGAATGCAACCTTTAGTATACTCGGCGGACCGCAAAGTATGCGCCCAAAATTATTTCTCTTCCTCGATAACGCGCGAACCGGATACTTATGTATGCATTTTCACAAAAAGAAAAATATTTAAAAAAAGAAAAAGGCGGAGTCTCATACAAATGAGGAATATTTTTTCCTGTCATTTTTTTTTAATTTTTGCTGAATTTTTTTAATTTTTTTAATGATGATGTCATGATGGAGTGATTCATTCAGAAAAATGCATAGCATGCGGTCCGCAGAGTATACACATTTTTTATGGTTTGTGCCAAAAATTTTGCACGCATGCGGGATATGCATGCGATGAGTTCTTGTAGACAAAGGTGCTTTTATGCCACATGTCGATTTTTGGTTTCTAGGTGCCTTAGAATAAATCGAGGGTGGCATTTTAGGGGGGGAGGGGTCTCCAGACATTTGTCTCATCCCATTCCATTGTACATTGGCCGATTTTGATGTCATTCTAGTATGTTGGGGTTTGGGGTCGGGGCTATGACTAAAAACTTTCTTTTCCTCGAATAATCCCCCAGTCCCGAGATAAGGGTGGTCTATAAAAACATGGTCATTTTCCATGGCCGATCTGGGCGATTGACTTTGGCGCTCAATAACTCGGACATTTTTGGCTGATTTGGACCGCTGAACACATAAAATGATTGACATAAGCTGTAGATTCCATTTTTGGGGTAGCATTAGTGATGTCTAAATTTCTTATCCCGATTTGAACTGGTTTTTAAACGCCAAAATAATTTTTTCTGAACATGCTATCGTATACTTTAGACCACAATAAGTCATGTACCAAGAGCATGAGTTCAATATATCTTTCCAATCAAAAGTTATTGCACTTCAAACTTTTCCCTCCCATCCACATATTTAAATCACTGCATGAAGCCAGATGCACTCTACTGCAAAAGTCCATAGCTAGACCATTTCTCGGCCGATTTTTCTCAATGAACACTTGAAATGATCAGAACAACCTGAAGATTTCATTTTCATTGTCACTTTATTTATATATTATTTCATCATAATAATTACACACAAGAATTTACGTTGTTTTCTTGTATGGGAAATCTGATTGAATATCTTGATAAATTGATGATGAAAGTCAAATCTTCAGGTTATTCTGATAATTTTCACTGTTCTTTGAGGAAAATCGGCCAAGAGATGGTCAAGCTATGGACGTTTGAAGTAGCGTGCATCTGGCGTCATGCAGTGATTTATGTGGATCGGAGGAAAAAGTTTGAAGTGCTATAACTTTTGATTGAACTCATTCATTTGGTATACGACTTCTTGTGGCTTAAAGTATATGACGGCATGTTCAGAAAAATTTATGTTTGGCATTGAACAACTGGATCAAATCGGCATCAGAAATATAGACATCACTAATGCGACCACAAAAATGGAATCTACAGTTTATGTCGATCATTTTAAGTGTTCAAAGGTCCAAATCAGCCCAAAAATGGCCGAGTTATTGAGCGCCGAAGTCAATCTGCCAGATCGGCCATGCAAAATGACCATGTTTTTATAGACCACCCTTATCTCGGGACCAGGCAGGATATGCACGAAATACCACCGAGGGTCAGTTCACAGTTCACGCACTTGGCACTGCGCCAAAATTTGCCAAACCCAAAAATCGATTTCCCAGAAATGTGTTCAGGTAAAAAATGGTCAAAAGGGGCCAACATAGCTCAGGCATCGCTCCGCAGCCATCCGCAGCCATCAAATCGCCCTATCGTTGTTCGTTTGTTGGATGGGATACAGCAGTGAAACTCCGGTATTTTATTCAAATATTTAGTATAAAAATCGGGATTCTATACAACGAGATCAGGTGAACAAGAGTTTGATAGAAAGCAAACCCAGGGCACTCAAAATACAGTGCGCGCACAAATTTCTGTGCATATTGGCACCGAGCCATGTGCCACTGTTACTCCGCGCACTCGCGCCCGCCTACATCATAAAACCGCACGCGAATTTGGCTCGGCCACGCGCGTCGTTTTCCCTATACAAACTTGTCATTTTTACGAAGTTTTTGAGGCCCATCACACGCTTGAAAATGGGAATTGTGGGTGGATTGGGGCGTACGCACAGAGGGCTAACATTATGTGCGTTCTCTGTCAAATGTATGAAAATGTAGAAATTACACTGTCATTATTGAGCACACACACAAAACAAGCAGAGTTGTTACTGAACTTTTTTTAAAGTATACGTAAACGTAAAGTTGTTTTTTTTACTCACCACAAAGTATAGAATACTTAAAATACATTTTTTACTTGTACGTACGCGTAAATGTGGGTACTTTTCTCGTGGGTGTAGAAACGACTACTTTTCTTCATAGAATATGTAAAAGTGGGCACTTCTTCACTTTTTCATACGTGTACGGCACAACGTATTTTTTTCTATAAGCAAATGATATTCAGATGAAATAGTTTTCAAGGACTCTTTAGGTATTCTAGGTGATAAAACTCGTCGCTCTCCTGACTCGTGTCCACTTCTATTGTTACCACAACCATTTTGATTTAGTTTAGATTTTTTTATTTTTAAAGGCACTACCACGCGTATCTTTTCTTTAATATTCAACGGAACCACTTCTGTAAATACTTTAGCAGTGTAGTCACTTTATAAATATTTTATGTCCCGCATTGAATTTTCAGAAATACATTTTCCGTACGCGTATGCTTTGAAAATGTACGCGTACAAGTGCGTACGGTATTTAAAAAAAAGTATACCGTATTACCTCGAAATACCCCCAGGGGGTTTATTATTTCGCCAGCAAAATTTGAGGGGGGGATAATTCGAGGGGGGGGGGGTTATTTGAGGGGGGGGTCTATTATTTCGCCAGAAATTTTCGGAAATTCCCCATACTCAGACGTAGAAAAATTGAACAATTACATAGATGTATATGTATTAATAGGTAAATGTAACTGTATATACACATAAACCCTTCTCTAACGTCACTCAATCATCAGTTTTAACGTGTGTTCTGCATTGTACAGATCACAAACTGCGGTATTTGTCATGTCCGTTCTCTTTACACTCAATGTTAGGGGGGGGGGTTATTCGAGGGGGGGGTTTATTATTTCCTCTGCCGAATTTTAGGGGGGGGGGGTATTTCGAGGGGGGGGGGGTTAATTCAAGGGGTAATACGAGGTAATACGGTATGTAAAAAAGTATTTAAATTTTTAAGTATTTTTTCTAAAATGACTTTTCGAATTTTTGAGTTTTTCCCAAAGTAGTTTTCGAATTTTTGAATTTAGTTTTCACATTTTCGAATTTTTGAATCTTTTGATTACTTTTCAAGGTTTCGAATCTTGTTTAGGACTTTTCGAACTTTTTAAAATCAAATTACTCCATTTTTGACTTTTTCTGCTTAATTTTGAACATTATTCACACTGTATGAATTGAAAGAATTTTTTTTTTCAAATGGACAATTTCCATTGTCTTAGAATTGAATGTATTGGGGTATGATTTTATGCTAAATTTTTACCTCATTAGTCTCATTTTTATTGATTATGTGAATAAATAAGTGAATGTGCGGATTAGAGTGCTAGAAATATGTTTTTAGCACACTTAGGGTGCTATACGCACTTATTTAGCCTGGTGCCCTTGGCTCCTGGCACCCTATTTTTCAAATGGCGCCATGGCGCCCTCTTTCTGTGGTGCCCGTGGCGCCTGGTGCCCACTTTCTGAATGGCGCCATGGCACCGTTGGTGCCTGGTGCCCATTTTTCTGTGGTGCTCTTGGCGCTTGGCACCCAGTTTCCAAATGGCGCCATGGCGCCTGGCACCCTTTTTTCTGGCACTTTTCCATCAGTAGTCCCAACTGCTTTATTTCTTCTAATAGAAGAGCACCATTCTAATTTTTCATCAGCTTTATTACCTGCCATTCTATTTGAGGTGCCATTCTATTGGAGGCTACCATTCTATTTTTTCACCAATATTTTTCAGACATTTTTCATTTGAACATAGTGTTTTTAATGAAAAATGAACAACATTTTACCATAAGAGCATCAATTCGAACAAAACCAAATGAGAAAATAACACTAAATCATAGTTCTGAACACCTTGGATGTTCTCGTCTCACCACTAGTGATGGAAAAGCGCCAGGAAAAATGGCGCCAGGCGCCAATGGCGCCATGGCGCCATTCAAAATAATGGCGCCGGGCGCCAAAGGGCGCCAGAGAAAATGGCGCCAAGCGCCAATGGCGCCACGGCCCCATCTGAAAAAATGGCGCCGGGCGCCAAAGGGCGCCAGGAAAAATGGCGCCGGGCGCCAAAATGGCGCCAACGATAAAAGTCACTGTTTTAGCACGTATATCATAACAGAAGCTTTTTTAGAAGAGCAATATGTTGCCGTATTTCCTCCAAATACCCCTTGAATTAATCCACTTTCAAAATACCCCCAGGTCTGAGCAGCTTGGGAAAAAAACCCACTCGACACCCCCCATATGTTATAAGGTACACCAAGTTTGCAATGAACACGATGTTTTAATGGCTGCAAATTTACATCAAAGCTATACCGTATTTCCTTGAAATACCCATAGGGGGTTTATTTTTCAGCGCGCAAAGTTATGTCACAGTTCGAGGGGGGCATTTCGAGGGAGTGGGGTTTATTCGAGCGGTGGTAGTATCATTTCCCCATAAATTTTCGAGACAAATCGTAGCAAAGATGGGCTTTTACATCCCCAAAACTGGTAATAAAAGTTACAAAACAGTATATATTTAGATGTATCAATGTAGATGACTACACAAACTACCGTATTACCTCGAAATACCCCCAGGGGGTTTATTATTTCGCCAGCAAAATTTGAGGGGGGATAATTCCAGGGGGGGTTTATTCGAGGGGGGTTATTCCGCCAGAAATTTTCGGAAATTCCCCATACGCAGACGTAGAAAAATCGAACAATTACATAGATGTATATGTGTTTGTAGGCATCTATTACTTTACATATACACAAAAACCCTTCCCTAACGTCACTTAATCATCAGTTTTAACGTGTGTTCTGCATTGTACAGATCACAAACTGCGGTATTCGTCATGTACGTTCACGTTACACTCAATTTTAGGGGGGGTATTTGAGGGGGGGTTTATTATTTCCTCGGCCGAAATTTAGGGGGGGGGGTATTTCGAGCGGGGGGGGGGGTTAATTCAAGGGGGGGGGGTTAATTCGAGGTATTACGGTAGTCTTATGTGTGGCTGTGAGTGATGCATATTGGCATCGATAAATACATCATGAACATTGTGTACATAATGTACCTTAATCCAGACGGGGGAATCTCGAGGGCGGGGGGGGGGGGGGTATTTTTAACTCAGCTCGAAAAAACTTGGGGGTATTTCGAGGAAATACAGTACATTGACTAATTTGTGTAACGATTAGTGATGGAAAAGCGCCATGGCGCTGGCGCTTGGCGCTAGCGCCAAAGCAAAAAGCGCCATGGCGCTTTTGGCGCTTGGCGCTAAAACGCTCTGGCGCCATTGGCGCTTGGCGCCGGGGTCTGAAAAAGCGCCATGGCGCTTTTGGCGCTTGGCGCTATCCATCGGTGGCGCCTTTGGCGCCTGGCGCTGGCATTTTAAAAAGCGCCAAAAAAGCGCCACCACCAGACAGCGAAAAATGCACAGAATTCGTATTTTTATAAATTTAAATCTATACCAGACATGCGGCAGGACTTCGTGATGGTACATTTACCAAGTATATGGTGGTGATTTCTTCCAAAGAATCAATTTACCTATATTTTGACTAGCTATACATTTGTTATATTTTGAAGGCTACATTGGGGGGCACACTTTGGAAGTGTGTGGGACGGGTTCAGAAGGAGGTGGGGGTATCCTTACACGCTAGCATGAACAAATGGAAGGTTTTACAGTAAAACAACGCAAAACTAATTAAAACGACCACCAATATCTTCATGTGTGAAATTGTACACTAATGCGCAAAAAAATTGCAAAATATCTAGTGAGTGAATAATTAGTAAAAAAATAAAAAACTCTCTTGATGCAAAAAGTCAAAAGAAGACTGTTAAATGATGATGAAATTAAAAGTGGATGTCTGCATTTGAATTCTTGGAGCAGCCTAAAACAATAGAACTGTTGCCTAATTTTCCAGAAATTACTCCACATTCTCTTGCAATTTACTTGCCATTGCATAGGGAAAAGTGTTTAGTAAATAGGTCTCAAGAAGGTGTGAAAAGAAGTAGGCTCTCGCGTTGGAAGCTGGCACAATATGCCTTAACACACTAGTTTTCACCGTGACTTCGGTGAAAACTGAAATGGTACAATACAACATCGAAGGTTTTTACAATGTGAAATAGGAATGCTTTTTGGTTACAATTGTAGTATTTGATTGAATTACTACAATATTGTAGTAATTCAATCAAATACTACACAATGAGGATACTGCTAGTGGTTTCAGAACTGCTATAGCTTACAAAACTTACGGATATACGACACCAAGAATTGTGTGTGCATCATAAGAAGCAAATTCATTTTGGCGCTGGCGCCATTGGCGCTTGGCGCCATTGCCTCCTGGCGCCATTGGCGCTTGGCGCCGTGGTTCAGACAAGCGCCATGGCGCTTTTGGCGCTTGGCGCTAAAATGCTCTGGCGCCATTGGCGCTTGGCGCCGTGGTCCAAAAAGCGCCATGGCGCTTTTGGCGCTTGGCGCCAACATCCTGGCGCTTTTTCCATCACTAGTAACGATCTACGATAAAATGTCCAAAAATGTCCTATTTGGTCACAATTATTTGCGAATTTTGGCGCCATTTCTGGCGCCATCGATAACGATGGCGCCGGGCGCCAAATTGGCGCCAGCGAAGATGGCGCCAGACGCCAATGGCGCCATGGCGCTGGCGCCCTTTGGCGCCATTAAAGGGCGCCAGCGCCATGGCGCCATTCCATCACTACTCACCACCCATTTTTTCTAATCTTTGTGTGTTCTGGCACTCTTCCAACGTAATTTATACCTGTCGCTCTCTTGGAGGCTGCTGTTCTATAAATTATATGAATGTAAAAAAGTGCCAAAACCTGCTGTTCTATTGGTTGTGCCATTCTATTGGAGGTATGCTGTTCTATTAGAAGAAATACGGTATTCTGAAACACAAACAAACTGAGGGAATTTTGTTACTACACTAAGAAAAAATGCACATAAAAACTTGAACATATGAGATGTACTCATCATGGGCACATGTAGACAACTCCCCACAGTACCCACCAATACTATACAGACATTGTGCACACCAACATTTTCAAATTTTGGCAATGTTTATGCTGCATCATGCAGTCCAAACTACTCTAAACGCTAGTGTATAACAATGATTCGAATTGATGGAAAATGATGTTTGCATAGGCAGCTGGCCATCACCTTTTGTTAGCCAAAGTGATTACAAAAATTATAACCCAGCCGGCAAAGAGCCAGAGTGCTTTGCTTTGGCTTACTTAAGCACTCAAGTGGAATGATTCATATTATCCATCATAAAAAAACAAAACACAACATGTGCGTCGAGCATGGCTTACAATGGCAAACAAAGATTTGAAAATCCGTGAATGTTTATTCTGCAGGACTGCAGGAGCAGTTTATGATCTTTTACTAAAGATGGCTGAAACAAATGCACAAAATTTTGCACTGAATATACATTGTATACCTTGAAGTAGTGATGGAAAAGCGCCAGAAAAAATGGCGCCAGGCGCCAAGGGCGCCATGGCGCCATTCGGAAAGTGGGCGCCAAGCGCCAGGGGCGCCACAGAAAAAGGGCGCCAGGCGCCAAGGGCGCCATGGCGCCATTGAGAAAGTGGGCGCCAGGCGCCAGGGGCGCCGCGGAAAGAGGGCGCCAAGCGCCAAGGGCGCCATGGCGCCATTTGGAAAATAGGGCGCCAGGCGCCAAGGGCGCCAGGATAAAAAAGTGCCTACAACACCATGTGTGTGCTAAAAATGTTTCTCCAGCACCATTATACGCGCATTCAGATCTTAATTCACGTTCTCCAGGATGTAATGACAAAAAACAAGGCTTGGAACAAATTTTTTTTGAATAAAATCCACATGACGAATTCAAATGTAATGGAAATTGTCATTTGACAACAATCCATTCATTACAAATAGACCTTTCCAAACAAAGTTTCCTAATTGCAACGATTTAAATCCATTTATTTATGATTTTGCAAGTTAGACGGTCCATCATTTTTGTCTTCTGATCCGTCAGACAGATCTGATGAACCGTTGGACGAAAGATTTCCACCCACTCACACCACTCAGTCCATTTTTCTGGCGAATTTAGATCATCCACGGATGCGGCTTTCTTTTTTTTTCGTTTACACAGCACTCACCGTGAAACCTTGCTGGCGCCTTTTTGGCACCCTTCTAAAGCAGGGCGCCAGGCGCCAAGGGCGCCACGGAAAAAGGGCGCCAAGCGCCAAGGGCGCCATGGCGCCTCTCAGAATGTGGGCGCCAGGCGCCAAGGGCGCCACAGAAAAAAGGCGCCAAGCGCCAATGGTTGAGCACTTAAAATGATCAGAATGATGTGGCAATCGCTTTTATGAAGCAATTACAACGATTACAAATGAAAGATAAAATATTTAATTCATTACAATGTCCATAGCCACTATTGTCTACTGATCGGAGTCGTTGCTGTACAGAGAATGGAACTATCTCTGTCATAAACTGACAACAAATTTTGAACAAAAAAGTACGATAAATAAAAAAAATAAAAATGATTTAAAATTCAACAAAATTTTAAATTTGCTCATCAGATCACGTATTGGGTATAATGGATTTCACAGTAGGTATATTTATTTGTTGGGAGGTTTACAAAATATGCAAAAACGGTTGGGTAAATATATCGCTGTTTTTTGAAATATGAATATGCACATACTATGGACAAAATTGCACAGTACATGAAGCCTTCCCCGGTGCCTTTCCCGGTGCCTTTTACTTTGCCCTGGTGCTAGCACCTTTGGCACCGGCAAAAAAATGGCACCGCACCGCACCAGCGCCGGTGCTTTTCTGAAAAAAATGGCACCGGCACCGGCATGGCACCCCTGAAGATTGCAATGGCACCGCACCAGCACCGGTGCTGGTGCCCTTCGGTGCCCAGCACCGGGGCACCGGTGCCCCGGTGCCTTTACATCACTAGTTGGAGTAACATTTGTGACATTTGATAGTTTCTACGTTTGATAGTTTTGACTCTATTTGAACATTATATTCTTGTTTGTGTTGCTTGTTATTTGAAACAAAACTGTTGAAGCAACACATAAGAGCTTTTTGAATATATATTTAGTCTGTGTTGTCCAAACACCTTGAAATATCAAATAAAACAAAAATTCCAGAAGGGAGATTTTTTGAGATTTTTTTTAAGCATGGGAGATTTTCTCAGAGATTTTTTTATATTTTCCTAATGGCATAGAGATTTAATTATATTTTCCTAATGGCATAGAGATTTCATTATATTTTATTTTTAGAGAGATTTTCTGAGATTATATTTCATTAAATTTCCTCAAAATAGGCCATTTTTTGGAACGCTCACTGCAAAGTCACGCCTGCCATCAGAACATTCGGTTTTATGAGCTATTCTGACCACGTTCGTGTTTAGAACATCTTTTCTACTATGATTCCAAAATTTTACAATCATTTTCAGCTGTTTTTTTTCGCAGAGATCCTCTCTTTCGGTGAAAGCAGACCAAGACCATATCTGCCGCTGCTATTTGAACGTTGTTTTAAAATTCTTTTTATGTTTGTGAGTGTGACAGACTGCGGTGTGATTGCGAGTGCGGTTCACGCGTCAACCGTATCGCGTATTTCCTCGAAATACCTTATACTCGGCTAACATGATACTCTGCCCCAGCACTCATTTATGTATCACGTTGGAAGCGTGCCAATGATGATATAGCATGCGATTTTGTATGAAAGATGAAAAATCATTGTTGCGAAGAAG
>CAXIWS010000382.1:0-37090 GCA_964036195.1 Sphaerolaimus hirsutus
ACCTTATTCATCAAAATATGGTAGCATTCATTGTATTTATAGTGTTACGTCCCTCCAGTATACATTTGAATACGGAAACCATAAATAAAGCGTCAGGACATAAATTTACCTTGAAATTCGAGATCAGTTATATGTACTTCACCTGGGCACTTCCTAAATACGAGACAAAACAAATATTTAACATTTTATTCATCGCTGTCTATTTTCCATTATTTCAGGCTAATAAGTGTCATTTTACTTGTGTTTTACTCATTCGGAATGTGTGAAGTGACAAAAGTGGAAAGTTTCCAGTAAAATTGAACGATATTCCGATTAGACATCAAAACTTCAGATGTTTTTATTCAGTCTCACGACACTCATCCTATGGTTGAGAGGTTTGTCTTAAAGTGTGGGTAAGAATTAAAAAACCTTTTCCTGATTTCTTGTAGGATTCCAGACAATTCTCGAAAAAATTCTCATTTTGCCCATGCAAAACAGTTTGGAGACATGCAGTTGGAAGACTGTTTTAGTTGTGGAATAGATACCATGGGGAACTTCCAGACCCTGTAAAAGACCCTGTAAAGTGGAAAAGACCCTGTAAAATGTCATGTGTCATGTAAACGACCCTGTACCAGAGTTGCGAAAGTGTATTGACAGTTACACGAAATACCCAGGTAAATGGGTATTTATATTTACACTTACACTTACACTTTCATAAAATACCCATACACTTTTTACACTTTCCTGAGCAAAATACCCGGGTACAGAAAGTGTATTTTTTTCTTTCAGATGGCCCTGTTTTATGCTTTTGAGAAAGCATAAAATAGGGTCATGTACAAAAAATAACTGCACAGTGCACACATGCAGTTATGCATTGAATGTAGAAAATATGGCAAGTGTACAAACTGGCCTTTAATCTCCAACCTTTGATCAGTACTCATGGTATTCTACAGTTTCATCATACTTTTGTAAAAAGGACAAGATCAATGGAAATTCACCAGCTGGACACAAAGTCAACTGGCTTTTGCATTGACATTTGCTGCATGTCCAATCTTGCATTTAAACAGTGTGTGTATCGCATTGCTTAATCAGTAAATATCAACACTGAAAAGGTGCCATTATTAGTGAACTTCATACCACTACAGTATTTGCTACAGTCTGAAATGTTTCATAAAAGGCAGTAAAATGTGAAAGGATGCATGAAAATGACAAATATATTGATCTAAAGGTGAAAACAGTGGTGTATTCTAATGCTCAACAGTGAGAGCTCTTTCTAAAAACAATTTTTACACTTACACTTTTTTTTACACTTTCCTAGGTATTTTTAAAATACCTTACACTTTTGGTATCCATACTCAAAATTTGGAAAGTGTATTTACACTTACACTTACACTTTCCAAAAATACCAGTATTTTAACAACTCTGCCCTGTACAATGTCATGTGTTATGTAAAATACCATGTAAAATATCAAATGTCATGTAAAAGACCCTGTAAAATGGTGTGTGTATCCAAATCTTATTTTATCATATCCACGTTTGTGTAACCAAATATTATGTTAAACAGTAAGATTTGGATACAAAAAATATAAGATTTCGATACGATAAAAAGATTTGGATACACATGACACATTACAGGGATTTTACATGATATTTGACATATTACAGGTTCTTTTAAATGACATATGACATTTTACAGGGCTTTTTACATGACACATGACATTTTACTGGGTATTTTACACTCACACGGTCTTTTACACTTTACAGGTTCTTTTACAGGGTATGGGAGTGGCATGTCGACAACTAGTGCAGCGTATACCACGCCCTCATCTTGCGTTAATTGTTCTCCGCAAAAATTGGAAATTTGCCAAAATGAAGAAAAAAACCGAAAGAGTTTAAAAATGCTCTCACAGGCACGACAGTTAAAAACTGGGAGGTCGTAGGAAGAAACTCCAGAAAAAAAAACTGTGCATTCAATAATTCAATGTCAATCAAATATTGAATTTGAAAGGTTTCAGTCAATCCCAGTCAAGATTTTTTTTCTTCATTTTTCAGTATGCACACCGCATCAAGATCTCAATTTCAAGCTCACTCCTATGTGTCAAGTCAAATTGGTCTTTGGTACACAGGAAAAAGAGCATTTCAACCAAAAATCAGCATTACTTGTCATTTTCCAAGGTATCTGGCATTGGATTGACTTGTCACTTTTTCTTTTCAAGACAGTGAAATGTACCATTTTAATTCATTTTGGCTCACTTATTGTAGTCACATTGATTCAAAACAATATTATTTTCAACAAAATAAGACAAAACAAAATTTTCCGAATTAAAAAAATGCATAAACACACCTTCATCCATCTGTCAGCCACTAAATTTCGGGCGTCTTTCGTAAAATTTGAGCCTTCCAATTAAATCGAAAAGACAGGATATTCAATTTACAATAATTGCACTTATAAACTTTTATTTTACATTGAACAAGTGAAGTAGTCGTGAGAAAGTGAGTAGCGAATGTGACAATCCGAAATTCATACTTTTTGCTCCCTCCCGGATTTCGGTTTTGTTGGGACATTTGCTTCTGTGGTGACATATGTACACATCTTAGTGATTGGAAATTGTAGAATAGTCTGGAGAAATGGCGCTGGGGGTATAAAAAGTCATGGAAAGGAAAAAACCCCGATAAATTGCGGTAAACGATTGAAAATTTGGTTTTTCCCCCCACAGATTTCGCACTATTTCCCACACCAAATTACAGAGCACAACTAGCAAAAACGTTGGAAGACTTACATTTTTTTAATCAATAAAAGAATGTCTAATAATTTTTATCTTTTCTTTCCGGAATTCTCCAGATAGCCTTAATACAATACCTACCGTATTTCCTCGAAATACCCCCCCCCTCGTTTGACCCCCCCCTCTCTCGGGACCACTATGAAACAATCACCCCCCCCTCGAAATACCCCCCCCCCCCAAATTGAGTGTAAAGGGAACGTACATGACAATAATTGTAGTTTGTGTTCTGTGTACTGCAGAACACACGTTAAAACAATGTCGGTGTCACGTTAGAACAGTGTACATACCATCTACATACTAATATTAGTCTACAGTACCTTATAAATGGCAGTTTTTGTTGCACTTTTCGACGTCTGCGTACGTTTCAGACGACAATTTCGTACTTGGTTTTCAAAAATTTTCTTGTGAAATAATAACCCCCCCCCTCGAAATACCCCCCCCCCCTCGTTCAACCCCCCCCCCCTCTCGGGACCACTATGAAACAATCACCCCCCGGGGGGTATTTCGAGGAAATACGGTATACATATTTTCTTTCAGAGATTTTTGAGATTTTCTATCGAGATTTTTGAAACTATCGAAAAAATCTCAGAAAAATTGAGGAGAAATACCGTATTTCCTCGAAATACCCCCCCTTGAATTAACCCCCCTCTAAATACCCCCTGGTGTTTTCGAGCTGAGGAAAAAATAACCCCCCCCCCTCGAAATACCCCCGTCTGGAAAAAGGTACATCATGTATAAATAGTACATGATGTATTTATTGATGTAAATTTGCATCGCAGCGACACGTAGACTAGTGTATGTGTATGTGCGACACGTTGATATGTATGGAAATATGTTGTGAGGTCACCTTTATCACTGTTTTGGGTACGTCAAAGCCCATTCTTTAAATACTACCCCCTTCACGAAAATTTCTGGCGTAATAATAAACCCCCCCCTAGAATAAGCCCCCCCTCGAAATACCCCCCTCAAAATTTCCACTCTGAAAAAATAAACCCCCTGGGGGTATTCCGAGGAAATACGGTATCCCAGGTTTCCCCAGGTGTTTTCGGGAGATACTTACCGTATATACTCGAATAATTCCCCCGGGGAGTTATTTTTCCGTCAGACTTTTTTGACGGGGGAACTATTCGAGGGGGAAGGGGAATTATTCAAGGGGGGATTATTATTTCGTCAAAAATTAACATGTAATTTTTGTTCAAATTGATGCAAAAACTTTACCATATGCCTAAAGGGGGGGGGGATTTTTCGAGGGAGAATTATTTTTCCCCCACTCGTCTAAGGGTTGGGGGATTATTCGAGGTGGGGAATTATTTAAGGCCGGGGAATTATTCGAGTATATACGGTAGGTATATTTTATTAGACTTAATTATATTTGATTTTAGAGAGATTTTCTGAGACTACATTATTTTTTTCTTAAAAAATCACCCATTTTAGAACACCAATCACAGCAACAAATCCCAGGTGTTTTCCACACTCTATAACTAGGCGGTGAGAAATAATGCATATTACCATACGTATTTTATGTATAATATAGAAAACAGTTGTCGCATTTGAACCGCTTTGAAGGATGAGTGGATGCAATCTGGAAGTATTTGCTATGTTATGGCCTTCTAATTGTTTCTGAATTCATTGCTTTATGAAATTTTTAGTTGGCGTGCACGAAAAGGCGCTGGGCAGCAAGTTTTTAAAATGTATTTACGTTAAATCGAAAAATACGTATATAATGGCGCCACACAGACTAGTTTTCATGGTTCCAAAATGAAAACTGGTTCCCATCCCAATTCAAAGCTTGCTGACGAGTAACACTATGAATAATTGTACACATACCTATATTTCATACCAGCTTTGTACATTGTGCTGCGCATACCGCACTTTTTTTTCAACACTGTAACTTTATTAGCAACATGATTCAACACTTTTGGATTTGAACGTCGAAGCTTTGAATTGGGATGGGACCAGTTTTCATTTTGGAACCATGAAAACTAGTCTGTGTGGCCACAATACTATAGTACTACTGCGTAAATACGTTTACGTTTCCTCTAGAAAAAATACTAGTACTCACCTTTACGCTTACTTCTTGAAAGTACGTGAGTACAGAAAAACGTAAATTCAGAAAAATGTTCGTGCAAGTTCGGGGTATTTTTTCATCATAGAAACAGCTCGTAAAAAGCTCGTTTACGACTAAGACGGCTGCGAAAATGGCAGCGGAAATGATCAAAATAATGGCGACGAGTACTGTAACTACTACTGTACAAACCGCAGCTTTCGTCATTTTTACTCAATGTGGGGGGTATTTCGAGGGGGTTATGAATTTATAGTGGCCATTTTGAGGGGGGGGGGTATTTCGAGACGGGGGAGGCATTTTGAAGGGGGGGGGGTATTTCGAGACAGGGGAGGTAATTCGAAGGGGGGGGGGTATTTCGATGGAGGGGGGGATGGTATTTCGAGGAAATACAGTACGCTACGTATACGTTTTCTTTGAAGTAGTTCAGTTCTTTCAACAACTGTGCTGCGCAGTAAATATCAATGTTGATGTCCAAGTAAATAATTAAAAGCATGCGTAAAAAAACGACAACAAATTAAATGGCAACTGTTGCATATTTTTACCTATATTTATTTACTTACAATGTACGTAAACTAATATGTTTAAAATTACACAATTTTTGGGCGATTTACAAAATTCTCCCGCATAGTACTGCGCGTATACGTTGCGTTTCTTCGAAATCCCATTTGAATCCCCTCGAAATACCCCCGAAATAAGTCTAAGTGAGCTGAGGAAAAAATACCCGCCTTGAAAAAAGTTTGATTATCATATTTTTTCAAATCTCCCCCTTGAATTCACTCACCCTCGAGCTACCCCAGTTCACAGGTCTGATCTTAGTGAACTGGGGGAAAGATAGACCCCTCCTTGAAATACCCCACACGAATTGATTGTGAAGATAATGTAAGTGACAAATACTGCATTTTGTGAACTGTGTAATATTTACAATGACTACATTGCACTAGGACAGGGATTCTAAAATTTATGTGTCCATAGACGCTTATACATCTTTGTTACCCTTGCATCGACCCCCACCATCAAAATTTGCTGGTGAAATAAAAAAAACCTGTGGGTAATTCGAGGAAACACAGTAGTTTGATTTGTAATGATCACACGATATGCATTAATACTTGCATTAATCAGTATTTTCATCCATAAATCACAATGATCACAAACCAATATACATAATAGCAAATTTATTCATGCCTATTTTTTCAGATAGAAATCTCTGGTATTCCTCCTGTAGCAATAATAGCTGATGTACATCACTCCTATCAAAATTACACCAATGCCCAATCCTGTGCAGAAGCCAGCAACCAAAACTGACACTGGGTTTTGCTCTGTCTGTAAATGTTTTAGACTGTTTTATGATTCATTCAAATAAAGATTGAAATTATGTTTCGTTTTTATTTAAGTCTCAATATGTCTTCTTACTTTGTATCAGTGCTTATATGTCTTTAATTTGTATAAGTGCTTATATATCTAGGTAAGTTATAATTTGTTTCCCACATTTTTATTGATTGTTTACATCTTGAAAAAGCCTAGTTAGTGCACACCACTACATAACTGTGCAGAACAGTTGAGACCAAAATGCTGCATGCTTAACCTTACTAACATGCAAATGTTGAATATACCGGCAAACAATTTCTCAGTGTTCGTTTACTAATTGGCTTAGGTCCAAGTGACACTCGTACCTCCTTCCAGAGAATGAGCGCGTCACCAAAACACTCAGGCCTAAGCCTAAGCCTAAGCAGAGCCTAAAATATCGTGAAAATATTACAAATTTGTATGTAAAGCATATCCGAACCAAATAAATGCGAAGTACAATCCGTATCCAAATCAATAATCTCAATCGAATTTTTGGCACATTATCAAAAAAGTCGCAAAAAGAATACCGATGAATTGAATCACGAATATACCATAGGTTGAATGTGAAACATTTGGAAATCATAGTTGGGTGCCCACCTAATTTCTAAGAAAAAACATTTTTCAAAAAAATTCAAAACAGTGTTTAAAAAAACTGACTGTTGACATTCTTGCAATGATCTCTGTGATTTTTCGTGTCCCTGTTATTTCTGTCGTTTTTCTTGTCCCTGTTATTTCTGTGATTTTTCTTGTCCCTGTTATTGTTGATGTTGTTTTTCTGGATGTGCTCGTAGCAGTTGCATCTGGAAATTTGGTCAGAAAATATAATTATTCCTCAAAGATGTCAGCATCCATTATTCCTCAAACATGTCCCCAGGGACAGGGTGTTACTTTTAGACAGGTTATTTGACTGCGGCTTTTTGAAATGGGATGAGTCACAACAGTGGTGATGGGTAAAATTTGTCATGACAAAATGCCTGGCGCTGGCGCTTGGCGCCATTTTGCTCTGGCGCCACTGGCGCTTGGCGCTAGGTGTCGGAAAAGCGCCATTTCGCTTGGCGCCAAAGTGCGGCTTTTCACATCACTACACCAGACACACAGACAAACCTCTCGAAAATTCACAGACAACGATATGCGCTGACGCGCCCGCAGCTCTTGCACTTTGACCACATGAATAGTCATATTGGCGGCCAAACCCGAAGTATTCAGACTGGTTCACACTCGGAATGGGTATCGATCTAGCGACGCAATGACAAGGTCACAGTTGTTCAAATGTATTTACACAAAGTACTTTGTAAATACATACACATATACTATTAGAAAAGTACCCGTGCTCACCTGTATGCATACTCTTGAAAAGTACACGTGCACAGAAAATGTATTTCTGGTCGCTTAATCGTATTTTTTTTAGATAAGATACGAAAACCTTGAAGAAATCATAAATATAATTTTTCTAAATAAATACTAATAATCACTAAAAAGTACACATATTATGTCTTCCAGTGTAAAAATCGGTCTCACATGTGAAGAAGTACAAACTTTTACATTTTCCATTGAAAAAGCACCCACTTCTACATATTCATGATAAAAGTACTCGCTTTTACACTTTCCCAGGGAAAAAGTACCCGATTTTACATTCTCCTTAGGGAAAATAGAATTTACTCACATCAGCAGGGATGTACGCAGGATTTTTGAGAGGGGAGGCGGCTTGTACACGGAGCCCGGCGAACGGGGGGGCGACGCCCCCCCCCTAAAATTTTGCCCTACAGTAAAGGAATAGAGCCATGGCGCTGGCGGCATTTGTAGGCGCCAGCGCCATGGCAGTATTGGCGTTGGCGTTGGCACCAACGTCTACCATATATTTAGGTATCTATTTATACCTATATATGGTACTAGGCAGAGTTGCGAAAGTGTATTTACACTTACCCGAAATACCCGGGTAAATGGGTATTTATATTTACACTTACACTTACACTTTCATAAAATACCCGTACACTTTTTTTACACTTTCCTTTGCAAAATACCCGGGTACAGAAAGTGTATTTTTTCCTTTCAGATGGCCCTGTTTTATGCTTTTGAGAAAGCATAAAACAGGTTCATGTACAAAAAGTAACTGCACAGTGCACATATGCAGTTGTGCATTGAATGTAGAAAATATGGCAAATGTGCAGACTAGCACTATCTCTGACCTTTGAGCAGTACTCATGGTATTCTACAGTTTCATCATACTTTCGTAAAAAGGACAAGATCAAATGAAATTAACCAGCTGGACACAAAGTCGGCTGGCTTTTGCATTGATATTTGCTGCATGTACATTCTTGCGTTTAAACAGTGTGTATCACATTGCTTAATCAGTAAAATATCAACACTGAAAAAGTGCCATTATTAGGCAACTTCATACCACTACACTATTTGTTACAGTCTGAAATGTTTCATAAAAGGCTGTAAAATGTGAAATAATGCATGAAAATGATAAATAAATTGATCTAAAGGTGAGAACAGCGGTGTTTTCTAATGCTCAACAATGAGAGCTCTTTCTAAAAATTTTTTACACTTACACTTTTTTTTACACTTTCCTGGGTATTTTAAAAATACCTTACACTTTTGGTATCCATACTTGTAATTTGGAAAGTGTATTTACACTTACACTTACACTTTCCAAAAATACCAGTATTTTAACAACTCTGGTACTAGGTCCGCTTTTGCCACTGTTGGACACTTTTCTAGTGCAATTTGACGCCTGAAAAGACTATTAAAGAATGGGGTGGGGATTTGCGCGCTTGCGCGCAAAAATTTTTTTAAAGTGCCTACAAGTTCGCCTCAGAAAAGTGCCGTTCTGGCAAATTTTTCTGTCCGGCCCGGGAACGGGGGCGCCCCCCCCCTGCGTACGTCCTTGCACATCAGTACGGGTAAAAAAAGTATTTTACATGTTCTGTATTCGGGTGTGAGTAAAAAAGTATTTTACATATACATATACTTTGAAAAAAGTTCAGTATTCATAACAACTCTGGACAAGGGGGTTGGGGAATGTTATTGGGCTGATTTCCGAACCAAAATCCAGTCGCTGGGATCTTTTCTCCATTGCTGAAATACCAGTCATCTCTTGCTGTATTGTTTGATTTCTTTGGAGGATGTCCATCTACCCACACCATTTCCGACCTGGTGCCACTCACAGACCCTGTAAAATGACCTGCAAGTATCAAATGTGATGCAAAGTGTCACAAGTGATGTAAAATGTCCTGCAAAAAGTTAAGTGTCATGCAAATTGAGAGAAGTCAAGGAGAATCCCCTGTAAAATGACAAATGTCATGCAAATTGTCAAAAGTCATGTCAAATACGGTAAAAAATCCTGCAATAGTGAAATGTCATGAAAATTGTCAAAAACATCCAGTTTTGAATTTACAATCTTACTAGACGTTTGGCATTGTCATGACTTATTACATACTTTTGAAACTTTGTATTTGACATGTTACAGTGCATTTTACAAGGTCTGAGAACAACACCAGGTGGTTGTTGACACTTTGAGGTTGAATACTAGTGTGTCAAGGTCAAACGTTGCATTGTAACTGTCCAGAATTGGCAATGTGCCACCCCTAGCTTTGCAGTATCTCTCAGCTTTAGTTCCCCAGAAAAATCCACTATTTGTCAAAACTGTGAAGCAGCGATTTGGTTCCTGGCTGAGTGGCACGCAATTTGCTGGTGCGCCTGCGTTGCAATGGTTTCTAACAGCAATTTGTAGCGACATACCATATATACTCAAATGAGTCCACCCTTGAATAACTCCCTTTGAATATGTCCTCCTATGTGTTCTCCTGACTGAACTGACAAAGTGCGATTTTATACGGGTTTGGGTACTATTCGAGGGGTGAGTTTATTGAGGGTGTTCAATGTACTCAATTAAGCTTGATTTTACTTAATTTGACGCGCGATTTGTACCTGCCGCTGGCCTGGTGCCAGCATGATTTGTTTGCTTGGTGCCAAGCGCCCATGCGCCCCCACTGTACAGGAGGAGTGCCGCCAGCGCGACGCCCCGCCCCCAGTCCATGCTCCTGTCGCAGCCGCTCGCGCTCGCGTGCACTTGTCTGGGACGGTTCTGCCAGTTGACAAGTGACTAGCAAAGTGACAGGTGGTAAGTCAAGTGCGAATTCACGCACAAGAGGCATCTGAATACGATTCGAATATCACTTAGGAATTGGGATTGTCCTTTGAACCTATAAATTTTCTTGTCACTTGTCCACTCTAGGTAATCTGTCACTGCCGGGCCGGCCTGGCAGCTGGCCAGGCTTTTTGGTAGAGTTTTAGTGAGTGTTTATTGTGTGCGATTGCCCATGATTTATAGCAGAATTTTGGGATATTTGTGTGTTTGCGTTGACTGGCAAAATTTCGCAAAGTATTAAACAAACAACAGACAATTATGACATTTCACAGAGTTCAAAATGTTGACAAAAAATAGTAAATATATCTCATCAAAAATGGCTAAAGCCAACAAAAAGTGGACACTGCGCCGAGATTGCAGTCAGGTGTATGCATCGAAATGCAGAAAAGAAATATATCATATACTATCCTACACTGTGTTTGTGAGTTTGAGCTCTGAAAAGGAGTATATCACTTAATGTTACAGTGTGGTTGAGCTCTTAAAAGAAGTATATCAAGGGTTTCTTCAAGGAACACCGGTGAAATGTAGTTCAATTTCACCCAACTTTATCACACCAGCGTGAGCTGTGTGGAAATGATGCACAATTCAGACATACGATAAGCTCACGCTGGTGTATACATTTAAATGCATAGACATTTAAATGCATACACCTGACTGCAATATCGGTGCAGTGTCCACTTTTTGTTGGCTTTAGCCATTTTTGATGAGATATACTTCTTTTTGGGGGCCACAGGCCGACTAAGATATGTGCAGTATTTATCATTAATATGAACAATGATGTCATCATTCAGAAAACTGTATAGTGTGTGCTCCATAAAGTACTTAAAAATTTAAATATGGTTTTCTTAACAAAAAAGTATCACATGAAATAAAAAATCAACAAAAATAATAATAAAATAATTTATAATAAAATTCATTTAGAATTTTTTTACAAATAAAATTATGAAAATCATCTAAATATGAATAAAATCATAAATAAATTTTAAATAGTATAAAATTATAACAAACAAAAAATTGTATGTTAAAACTTAGCAAAAGTTTAAAAGTTAAATACAATTATAAATAAACAGAGTAAAATGAATCAAATTTTAAACATAAAAATTAAATTTAAAATAAAAATGAAATTAAAATACTAATAGAAAAAATAAAATGAAAAAATCTAAAATTGAATATGAATATAAATACCATAAATCCTGGAATAAGTCCCCAGGGGAGTGATTTTTTTATCAGACATTTCTGAGGGGAGACTTATTCAAGGGGGGGGAGTTATTTGAGGGGAGGAGTTATTTTTTCATCAGAATATTATGTAAAATACATTATCAATATATATTTTATGAATGGCGGTTAAATTCATACATGAATCCGTAATTAATGCAATGAAATCAATGCTGGTGAACATTAGGTGCAAAAGTATACATTCTTTTTAATATACACAGATCTTTACAGCATTTTTATACATTACGTCTTTCCCACCACATAAAGTAGGGGTGACGAAAAAACTGGTAAAGTCGGCGGACATTTCATCCTACAAGATCGGAGAGTTAGAATTCGCTCGTGAATAGAGCGAACAACGAAACTTGTGTCCCACGCGGACACTAGAAATTGAAAAAGAAAATCATTTTAAAAGAAAAATGGACGTTTCGCTGCATCCGTGCGTGCCACGCCCTAGTTATCTACATTTTCAACATTGATCGTAAAGAATTTGACCGTTCAAACTACCGTTTTTGTTTTTATTTTATTTTTCATTCGTTGGCTCCATTCCAACAGAAGAGAACTTGGCAGCCGGCCAAAATTTTGAAATCAGCTATTAATATGAATAAAATAGGCTCACAATAGCTATATAACCATGTATAGTTGAGTGTGTGATTGTCAGTAATCACTTCCATTGAGTGATATCCCATTTGAAGGCTGTATAAGCAGCATACATAGGCCAGTACAAGAATAACAAGTGAACAGTCCACAATGAATACTGAATAAACACCACAACACTAGCTGGCTGCCACATGGGGCTGAGGGACCCCAAAACAATTCCCTTAACTGGTGCCGCGACCGTGGAACAAGAGACCTGACAGTGAAACAACAGAGCACAGCTCAGTGAACAGCACAACTGGCCAACAACAACCAACCCTTCAACAGCAACCCAAACACATCAACCACAACCAACTCCAAATACAACATCAGAAATCACAACCTGCTCCAACACAGTCAAGCACAACCTGCTGCTGACTACAACAGGCAATCTCACAGAGCTGCAAAAACAACTGCACAAGCCTGAAATGGTGCCAGACTCAGAGAGATGGCATCCACACCAACACAACCTGCACCATTCAGTGGGTCACACAGAGGGCCACCAGCACAACTGGTTCTGGAGTGTAATAGCCACACAGACACTGGCAGCAAAAGAGAGCTGTTCATGGGCAGTCAACGGTGTCACTGGGAGGGCAGAACCCACCAGTTTCTACAGCTTTGAAACTGTAGTCAATGGATCCAGAATCCATCAACCAGGCAAACAGTGCAACAACACAAAAACAACAGAGAGCAGTGACAGGTGATGTCATGTGATGTTTGAAATCAATCTCGAGTATTTGGGCCAAATACTTCTTGTGCCCCCTAGGAGTTGAGTGTGTGATTGTCAGTGATCACTTCCATTGAGTGATATCCCATTTGAAGGCTGTATAAGCAGCATACATAGGCCAGTACAAGAATAACAAGTGAACAGTCCACAATGAATACTGAATAAACACCACAACACTAGCTGGCTGCCACATGGGGCTGAGGGACCCCAAAACAATTCCCTTAACTGGTGCCGCGACCGTGGAACAAGAGACCTGACAGTGAAACAACAGAGCACAGCTCAGTGAACAGCACAAAGGCTTGAATTTGCAGGAAAGCGAGTGAAAATGCAAGCACCAAATGCACAGAAATATTGTGCTGTGCATGAAAGTCACACACATTCAACTGAGGAATGTGAAACTGTGAGCCAGGCCAAGCGAATTTCAAATGAAAAGCTGGCAAGGCGAAATGGCAAACCTGGAGTGAATCGCTTCAGTAAGCCCAGGCAGTGGAATGCCAACCGCTTCCTGCCGAAAGTGCAGCAGCATGCTGCAGGTGCTGAAAACAGCACAATGCGCCAGAAAAAGTGGTGCAATTTCCACAAGTCTGTCACACATGACACACAGGACTGCTGGATGTCCAGGAGGGACAATTTCAACAAGCAACCTGTGAAAAAGGAATGGACAAGGTCCAAGGTGCACAACATTGATTGTGACCAGGAGGGTGAACCCCCCAATGCTGTGAATCGGGTGCAGCATGTGGCACAGCCACAGAAAGTGCAAATGAAGCCAAAAACTGGCCTTAAAGTCAATCAGCCATGTGCCTATTTGAATGGCACACAATTTGACACCTGTCGCCCTGACAGTGGTGCTGATGTGACTGTGGTGACTGAAAATGTGGTCAAAAGGCTTGGCTTGATGCCAAGGCCCACCAAGCACAAACTGCTTGCGGCCAATCAGACGCCAATTGACACAAAAGGGTGTGTTGACATCCGAATTGAATATGCAGGTGGCACAGCCATGCACACATGTCAAATTTCAAATGACATTGATTATGATGTCCTGTTGGGACAAGATGTGATGCCAAAACTGGGCATTTACATGAGAGCTGCAGATGGCAGTAATCTGCTGCCAGAGGCCAAAAATGTGCCTGTCACAAATGACATTCAAAAGCAGTTGATCAAACACTGCAAATTGGACAGTGATGACCAGTCAGCACTGGTCATTTTTTCTGACAAACAGGGCCAGCCAATGCATGCTGCCCATGTGCCACTGCACAAAAATGAGCCCCCAACTGAAGTGCTCATAAGCCAAGTGCAAAATTTGGACAAAAGTGAGTGGGCAAAAATGCTCAACATTGGCAACTGCTCAGATGCAGAAAAAGCCAACCTAGTGGATGCACTGTTTGAGCTGCATCATACATTCAGCTCGATGTACAAAACAGATGCATGCCAAAATGTGGATGAGATTGGGTGCACAGATGTGGAACATGAAATTGACACTGGTGACACCCTGCCATTTAGAGTTCCACCAAGGCGCATTCCACTTAGACTGCGCCCAGAAGTTGAAAAAATGCTAAAGGACTTGCTTGACCAAGGATGCATTGTGCCATCAAATAGCAATTACAGCAGTGCTTTTGTGCTAGTGAAAAAGAAAGATGGCTCATGGAGATTCTGTGTGGATTTCCGCCAATTGAATTTGAACACAAAGCGTGACAGCTATCCATTGCCCCGCATGGATGACATGCTGGATCTGTGGGCTGGGAGGAAATTTTTCTCCACCATGGATATAAAATGTGGATATTACAACATCCGCATCAAAAAGGAAGATTAGCATAAAACTGCATTTACTGCATTGGACCAGTTGTTTGAATGGAAGCGCATGCCATTTGGGCTGCATTCGGCTCCGGCTACTTTCCAAAGAGCCATCAACAACATGCTGATTGAGCATCAAGGCTATTGCAGAGCCTACTTAGATGACATCATTGTGGCATCTACCACACTTGAGGAGCACATTGCTCACCTGAAGGCAGTGATTGCAACCACATGCAAAGCTGGATTGAGATTGAATCCACGCAAGTGCCATTTCCTGAAAAACAAAATTCAGTATTTAGGGCATGTGATTAGTGGTGATGGAATCCATGTGGATCCAGACAAAGCCACAGCCATTCAAAGTTACCCATTGCCTGCCACCAAGAAAGAAGGCATTTCATTCATGGGACTCATCAGCTACATGCGGCGCTTTCACCACAACCTGTCCCATAGGTTGGCGCCATTGCACAAATTTTTCCAAGCTGCTGAAAGCAGTAAGGCACAATTGAAATGGACACCTGAATTGGAGAAATTATTCAGGCAAATTTGCACTGAGATGGGTGATCCAAGGGCATTAGCAATGCCTGTGCCAGGAAATGACTATGTGATTACCACTGACGCTAGTGCAGATGGACTAGGTGCTATGCTAGAGCAGGAGAATGAGCAAGGCAAGTTGCAGCCAATTGCTTTTGCTAGTCGTGTGACTGCACCTGCGGAAAAGCGTTATTGTGCCACTGAGTTGGAAGCGCGTGCAGTTGTATATGCACTTCAAACTTTCAGGCCATACATCACTGGAGAAAAAGTGACAGTGTTTACTGATCACCACCCCCTGACACAGCTGTTTCAGAAAAATAGCCCATCCCATAGGCTCTACCGCTGGTGTCTCGTGTTGCAACAGTTTGATGTGAAATTGTGCTATAAGCCAGGAATAAAAAATCTAGTGGCTGATGCTCTTTCAAGGGCCCCTGCAGGCACAGTTCCTGTTCGCATGGGGGAAAATGGCTCCATTGACCAGCCAGATGTCACACTTGATACAGTGTGCAACATCAATTTCATCAGTGTGTCACACATGTTAGCCAAATTGGCTACACCGAAGGTAAGTGCTGTGCACAACATTGCATTAGCAAGTGACAAAGAGCGCAATGACATGTTGCGCTGGCACCATGAAGGGCGCTGGGCAGCACATGCAAGTGCCCAGAAAACATACCAGCGCCTGAGACCATTCTATGGCCATGGAAATTGGCCCACACTTGCAGCTGATGTACAAGAGTATTGTAAAAATTGCAACACATGCAAGCAGCGATCAAATCGCTATGAGGTGCTGCCATTGATGCCAAGGCCACCTCCTGACCAGCCACGTCGGCGCTGGCACATGGACTTCTCCACGTTCATGCCAAACAGTTACAAAGGGCCAAAGTATTGCCTTGTGGCAATTGATGCCATGTCGCGTTTCATCGAGGCAAGGCACAACAATGCAACTGATGCAAAAAGTGCAGTCAAACTGTACAATGAAATTGTTGCCAGACATGGGGTCCCAGAAGAAATTGTGACTGACAGTGGGACACATTTTAAGTGCCGTGAATTTGAGTCTGCATTGCAGAAACACCAGACAGTTCTGCATGTGACCACACCTGGTTCCAAAACCAGCAATGGCATCTGTGAAAGAGCCATACGCACACTGCAAGATGTGCTGTCCAAGAAAAGAGCTGATGACCACCGAGCCTGGCACCTGATCCTGCCTGATGCAGTGGCTGCCTACAATGCTACAGAGCATTCTGCTACAGGTGTGTCACCATTTGAAGCTCATTATGGCTCAAAGCGTGCAACAACTGGGCATGAGTTTGAAGTTGCACCGCCACTTGTCAAATTTTGGCAGATGATCAATGAAAAAGTGGCAAATGCCCAAAAGAAAGCAGCAAGCTCTGCTTATGTCACAACACCCACCACCAAGTTCAAAATAGGTGATACCATTTTTGTGAAGGATACACCTGCCATGGGAAGTCGCAAAGCAAAATTGGACTTGCCCAATTCCAAAGAGGGTGAAATTGTTTCATTTCCATCACCCAAGGCTGCAACCATTAAATTTAGTAATGGTAAAGTGCGTGTAGTCCCTATAAACATGCTGCAGCCACGTTCTTTAGGTACAGGTATTTAGGAGAGGATCAACAGGAGACCAGTCCAAGGATTTCAGGATCAAATCAGGTGATATTGTGATATAATTTAGGTTTAGGTATTTGAGGCCAAATACTTCCTGCACCCCCCGAGGAGTTAGCAGTGACTTCTAGTGATAAAAGTGATCCTAGGCACACAACATTGAATTAACAAAAAGTTCATCTAGTGATATGTGTGTGATCTCTCTTCCCGTTTCGTTGTTTAAATATGTGATAGCTGAGCCCCACCAGGCCAGCAGACAGCACTCCAGCCAATGAACCAGCAACCACCAACCAGCTTCGCCAACTGTATATAAACAAAAAGAGCGATTATGAAGGTGGAAATTGGCAAAGTGAAGCAAATTTTAACGATTTTTAGCTAACTTTCAGTTTTTACTCTCATTTGTATAATACGCAACTGGTAACTGGGATAAGGGCCCGGGATAGATAGATAGCTGAGCGGCCTCCGGGATAGATAGATAGCTGGGTGGTTTGGGGGGGGGGGGTAACCCCCCCCCAACCCCCCCCCCATTCGAGACCCCTGGCTACTACCCCCAAAGACCCCCCCCCCAAATCGCTCACCTATCTATCTATCTGGAGTGGTTTTTGAGAAATTTTGCCCTAATTTTTGCTCAAAATCACCAATTTTTTATAGTTTTTCACCTTCAATATCGTGCTTTCCGGCTATATACATGGTTATATACCTATTTTTAGCCATTTTATACCTACTTTTGGCGATTCTTAGCAATTTTTTCCTCTTTCTGCCTTCTTAACCTTGAAAAAGCCTATATATTGTGCCCCCGCCAGCCCCCCCCCCCAAGCCCCCCCCCCAGAAAAATTTTTCAGCTATCTATCCCTCCGGAGGAGCGATTTGCTATCTATCCAGCCCCCGCGAGGGCCAAAATCCTGGAGACCCCTGCCATAGACTCTTATATACCTGTTGTTGCGGTTATTGTTGCATTTTGCTATGTCTGCGTACGTTACAGACGACAATTTAGTACTGGAATTTCAAAAAAATTCTGGCGAAATAATAAGTCCCCCTTCGAAATACCCCCCCCCTCATTTAATCTCCCTCAAAATTGTCACTCTGAAACAATCACTCTCGGGGGGTATTTCGAGGAAATATGGTATATTGATCACAATTTATGTGGTGTTCTACACATTTTTTGTGCACATGTGCACAATTTTCACAACATTGTTTTCACTGATTTTCAGCCCTTCCACATGCTATATTCTTCACAAATTGCATTCATGCCCAAATAATACCCCCTTGAAATACCCCCCCCCACCTCAAGATTTCCACTCTGAAAAAATAACCACCCTGGGTGTGATTCGAGGAAATACGGTAGCTTCCCGATTGATTGGGGGGTTTCAAAAGACATGACAAGTAGCCAAAAAATTTGTCCTTGTGACAGATAAATAGATAGATGGAACATTTGGGGGTAACCCCCTGTCCCTACCATCCCTATGACTGTGCCTGTATTTCATTTTGTCATTGTTCACATTTTTAATCACATTGCAATCCAAATGAGGCGTCTAATTCTAAAAGTTGACAAGTCCACAAAATCAAATTTTTAGCAAATCGCAATTTAAGTTTCATTTCCAATTCACGGCCCGCGCTGCGTATCCGATAGTGCTCACCCATGCTCACCATAAAGTTTCAAATGTATTATTATTGGGTGTCCATAAAATTCCATTTGGACAGAGCAAAACTGTTCTGGGAAGGAAAATTGACTTGCCGAGTTCTTGCCCAAATTTTGTTGCATTTTCCCCAAAAAAATGTCAAATATGACACTATCCAATCCAATGTGAGGTCAAAAAATTATAGAAAATTTTGAAAAATGTGCAGGAGTAGCCCTGAAAAATTTGCAGGAGTTCATATTTTGGACGCCCCAAATTTTGAATGACATACCATATTTCTTCTAATAGAATGGCACCTCCAATAGAATGACAGGTAAAAAAATAGGAAAAAAAATAGAACGGCGCCGTTCTATTAGAAGACATACGGTAGGCCGATGTGATAACCGTTGGATCAGTTTTCCATGCTTCACAAGTGCTCATATCACACTGCAGGTACCACATTCTGTATCTGTTGACTTCGATTGCCCTGCTCCAAATGGAATGTTCCCGCACATGACGGTTGTGTGCACCAGAAATGGCAAGCTGTGTGATTTCACTGAGATCTCTGATTCACCTGTGATCTCTGATTCACCTGTGATCTCTGATTCACTGATCTGATATTTACCAGTTTCATTTGACCGCATTGCTCATTGTTTCCCTCTGTGTCACTTGCTGCTGGAGCGAAGACTTTCGTTGCAGGTGGCCTCCATCGGCGGACTGGCTGCTCCACTGCGGCTTCCCCGGCTGGAGTGTGTGTTGAGTGGCCGCGGCGATGCTGTGGTGGGGTTGCGGGTAGTTTGTGGCAATCCTTGCGGTTTGGTGTGCCTTTGATGAGGCGATGTGAAGTTCCTGGGTGCCACACTGCAGCAGGAATGACTTCATGAGAATGTCAACACTGCCACCAAGTGCAGTGGCGCTTTCCAAACCCCAATTGCCAGATGTCATTATGCTTTTCCAACCCTCAGTGCCATGGCGCCCTGGTGCTAGCAAGGCATGTCAAGGCATGATGACCACCATGACACTCGTTTCTTCAGTGCCATTCTTGCTTGAGTTGAGGAGTGTACAGAACTTTCTGAAAGTATATGTTCACATAAGTACCATAATAATTACCCTTGTGGAATTATTCCCCCAAAAAGATTTTATTTGATTTTGAGTGAAAATTGGCGCAAAATTTTCCGAAAATACTCAAAAATACGTTTTCTGGAAGGAAAACTATTTTACTCATGTTTACTCAAGCTCCCGCATTCAAATACCCCCCCCCCCAGATTGAGTGTAATAAGAACGTACATAGATTGAGTCTATACATGAGTTATTGATGCATCTTTCTACACCAGCGCACATCACAAACAACGATTTTGTACTAGGATTTCAAAAAATTTCTTGCGAAATAGTATCCCCCCCCCTTCGAAATACCCTCCCTCTCGTTTACCCCCCCCCTTTCGGGAGCACTATGAAACAATCACCCCCGGGGGGTATTTCGAGGAAATACGGTAGCGCCAAAAGCGCCATGGCCCTGAGCTTTGGCGCTAGGACCAGGCGCCAGCGTTTGAAAATTCAGTGGTTTTCAAATTTTTGTTTTCTATCACCACTGTTTTCTATCAAGTTTCGCATATATGATGTTTATGGTGGCAGTGCATTAAGGTAGGGTAGGGCATTGTGCAACTAATGATCAAGTGCTACTACTGCTACAAATACTGGGTGCCTCTGAGTAGGGCTACTGGTCTCAGCATTGAAGTGCAATGCAGCGCTGCTGTGTGGTGGCACAATGATTCTTTGGTGTGGAAGGTGGCAGCTGCATCACATGTCTTTGTAACAAACAAACAAAAATGGACACTTGACTGTGGCCTGTGGATGTGTCATTGGGAGGCAGCCATAACAAACAAAATTGATGATCTCTGGGTTCAAAATGTGTCATCTATATGGGTTGTCCAGTGACTTTGCCCAGAAAATGTGAAAGTTGCACAGCCATCAAATACAAAAACCTGAAAGCAAAGGCACCAAAACAAGCCATTGTCATAGGTTCCCTTGTATACCAGGTCAGCCAGGGCCAGTCACTGAAGTATTCTGATGCTGCACAGTTGACTTAACACTGCGGGATGTGGGACTGGAACCTGGCAGATCACATTTTTCTTATTGCTTGAAGGTATAGGGTGCACTAAAAGGATGCTGCCCTCATCGTCCCTCTGGTATATTTTACACCACAACTTTTGGAACCACTCCGCGCTTCTCTCAAACTGCTGGTTTGCTTCTCCACATCCACGGTTTACATAGTGGAAGTGGCACCTGTGACAGTCTGTCGACTCCACTCGATCTGTGTTCAGTTCTCATCGGTGCTCTGCTCCAACTGCAGTATGGTGTGGATTGTGGATATAATTGACAGTATTACTCCAACTGCAGTATTGTGGATGGTTCGGTTTGGTTATTGACAAATGGTTTGGTTATAATTGACACTAATGGCCTCATCGCTTCCTCGAGATGCCCTCAGGGGGGTTATTATTTCACCAGCAAATTTTGTGCAAAACTTCAGAAATAACCCATGGTATGTGGAATCAAATGGCACGTTCTGTAAATTTCTGTATACGATATTTCCTTGAAATACCAGTAATGCTAAATTTAGTGCTGGGATGTCAATAAATTTCTGGTGAAATAATGTCCCCCTCGTTTAACCCCCCTCAAAATTTCCACTCTGAAAAAACTTCCCAGAGGGGTATTTGAGGAAATATGGAAATATTTTATTTACCAATTGTTACTGATTGGTTTTAAGCTGCTTTGCCCATAGGCTTAGGCTTAGACTTAACTTTGAGCATAGGCTTAGGCTTAACTTTGATCATAGACGTAGGCTTAACTTTGATCTAGTGATGGAAAAGCGCCAGAAAAAAGGGTGCCAGGTGCCAAGCGCACCACAGAAAGTGGGCGCCATGGTGCCATTTGAAAAATAGGGTGCCAGGCGCCAATGGCGCCAGGATAATTAAGTACATAGAATACCTTTCCTCTCCCAAAAAAAAAAGATTTCAAGCCCTGAAATGAACAGATTCTCCAGGATAAAAGCGAACACATTCTCCAGGATAAAAGCGACAAAAATGAGAGTAGACATCAATAATTTTATCATAAAATCATACTTAATGCAATCATGATGTTCAATGCAAGCCTCTGCAAGCCATTAGCCATCGTTATTAGCTTGGTCCATCAAGACAGATCCTTAAGACGCGTTGGATGAGATATTTTTTGTCCACTTGCTCCACTTCGTCCATTTTTCCAACGAATTTCACTCATCCACAGGCCTGTTTTTAAATTTTTTTCCATTCGCATAGCACTCACCTTGAAACCGTGCTGGCGCCATTTTGGCGCCCTTTCAAGGCAGGGCGTTAATGGCGCCAAAGAAAAAGGGCGCCAAGCGCCAATGGCGGCATGGTGGCATTCCATCACTACTAGAATTTTGATGTAAAAATGTAAAAGATGGACTTTCAATAAAATACACTGTAAATTTAAATCCGTGTCAGGTATAGTCAGTTCTCATTTTGCAGAACTTTGTGGCTTTTGCTTTGTGTGATGCCAGGAACAAAGACAAAATGTCTGGCGCTTGGCGCAATTTTTCTCTGGCGCCATGGGCTATTACCACTGACTTTACCTGACACGGATTTAGATTTACAGTGTATTTTATTGAAAGTCCAAATTCGTGGCAGGTGTAGTCAGTAGTAATGGCCCATGGCGCCAGAGAAAAATTGCGCCAAGTGCCAGACATTTTGTCTTTGTGGCTTTCGCTTTGTGTGATGCCAGGAACAAAGTTCTGCAAAATGAGAAGTGAAATGGAAAATGCGAAGTAAAAGCGCAAAGGCGAAGTGAAACGGCAAGTGAGTTGAGAAGGAAATTGGCAAAAGCGAAGGAAAATTACTTCTTTTTTTACTTCGCTTTTGCCAATTCACTTGTCATTTCACTTCGCCTTTACCATTTCACTTCTCATTTTGCGGAACTGGCACCAGGTCCACAGCGCTTTTCCATCACCTAGCAATATAGTCAACTGCTTGCACACTATAAATATGTGTCATTATATTTGTTTTCGGAATATGGTAGTTTGTATCATTAAGTGTCCAGTCGGGTGACTATATTGCTGAAGTAGACCCGATTGTTGATCCACCAATTTTACTAACTCACTACTCACTAGTGATGGAAAAGCGCCAGGAAAAATGGCGCCAACTATAAAAGTCACTATTTTAGCATGTATATCATAACAGAAGCTTTTTTAGAAGAGCAATATGTTACCATATTTCCTCCAAACACCCCTTGAATTAACCCCCCTTTGAAATACCCCCAGGTCTGAGGAGGAAAAATAACCCCCACTCGACACTCCCGTCTGTAATTTGTACATCATGTTTGCAATGAACATGATGTTTTAATGGCTGCCAGTTTACATCGCAGCTATACCGTATTTCCTCGAAATACCCATAGGGGGTTTATTTTTCGGAGTGCAAACTTATGTCACAGTTCGAGGAGGGGCGGTTTGAGGGAGTGGGGTTTATTAGAGGGGTGGTTGTATTATTTCCCCAGAAATTTTCGAGAGAGATCGTAGTAAAGATGGGCTCTTACATCCCAAAAACTGGTAATAAACTTGACAAAACAGGATATAGGTATTTAGATGGCGCATTTATTCACCAAATTTTGGCGCCATTTCTGGCGCCATCCAAAACAATGGCGCCGGGCGCCAAATAGGCGCCAGCGAAAATGGCGCCAAGCCAAGGGCGCCATGGCGCCATTCGAAATAATGGCGCCAGGCGCCAGAGAAAAGGGTGCCAAGCGCCAATGGCGCCATGGCACTGGCGCCCTTTGGCGCCATTAAAGGGCCCCAGCGCCATGGCGCCATTCCATCACTACTACTCACCTTTGCATGAAAACGTTCGACCAGAAGCCCGGATACGGGACGAGTCGATGGCCACACAAACAGCAGCCATACGCGAACCACGATTAGCGTTCTAAAAATCTCTGGGAGATTTATATTTAAAAAATCTCAGAAAATATAATTAAATGGTAATTTAATTATATGTATATTTCTTTCTGAGATTTTTCAGAGAGATTACCTAAATTACATTTTTTGTTTTTGTGGGATAAAATATAAAAAAATCTCTCTGAAGTCACCTTTTTGAAAAAAAATTGCCCCAATTTTCATACTGGGGGCTTATTTTTGACTTTATTTTTATTTTTTGGCCTTATTTTGACAGTACGAGAAGCGATTTACTTATAAAATTTCAGTGTGATGGAAAAATGCAGAAAATCTGGCCTACATGTGCACCGGGTTTACATGCGCACCGGCACAGACCCATTTAAAATACCGTATACCGTATTTCTTCTAATAGAATGACACCTTCTATTTTTTTTGTCAACTTTTTTACCTGCCCTTCTATTGGAGACCGCCCTTCTATTTTTTTCGCCATTGTTTGCGAATTGTTTCACGTTCTGCCAAGGTTTTTCCAAAGTGTTACGTCACAGAAAGGTCATAAAATTACGGATACATAGAGTTCGTTCAATATTCAATGCTAAAATAACATCAAATTAATAGACCAAAGTCACTAAATCACAGCATTCGCTGATATTTTTTATTTTGTAGTCATTTGGCACAATTCCAGCACTTTGTGTACCTTCTATTGGAGACCACCCTTCTATTTATTTCGTGGTTCAAATTAAGTCAAAAAAGTGTACCTTCTATTGGAGACCACCCTTCTATTTATTTCGTGGTTCAAATTAAGTCGAAAAAGTGTACCTTCTATTGGAGACGCCCTTCTATTGGAAACCCGCCCTTCTATTGGAAACCCGCCCTTCTATTAGAAGAAATACGGTATCCTTGATTCACTCCCACTGTTGGCCGAGTGAGGAAAAACTTCCCCCCCCCCTTGAATAACTCCGCGTGGCGCTACCAACTGTTGCCGCGGGTGTGGAACCTCTGGTCCATGCCGCACCACTCGGCTATGCGCACGCCGTTCTCGCGCTGATAGTACTCTTCGCAGCACACGCGACGCGGCGCCATCGGGCAGAATCCACATCGGGCAGAATTCACAGTTGTTAAAACATATTTACATTTACTCAAAAATAACGTATTCTCGAGTACTGAGTAAATACGTTTACGTATACTTTGAAAAAGTATCTGTACTCGCTCTAATGTATACTTTTTAAAGTACTCGAGTACAGAAAACGTACTTCATGGTGTAAAACTATGGTGTGGCGCTATTAAAGGCTTGGCTTGCGACATATCTTTCAACGTAAAATTGACTGCATACACCAACAAGAGGGAACTCGCTGTCTGGCGTCACAGCGATGGAGGTGGACGCTGGTGGTTTCATTTAAACGAGACCATGCGTCTATGAGAACTAAAGTCAGCATTCAAGTGATTCAGCAGGCCAGCGGCATATCGGCGGCATATCTGAGCTGCACTTCAAAGCGTTATGTCCAGTGACCATGTAAATAAATGTTTTAAAATAAATTTTGGCGACTAATTCTGGTGATTTTTCTCCCTTTTTCCTTAAACACCTTGAAAAGGTATATGTATATTGTGCCTACACACACTAATTTTCATCGTGACTTTTTTCAACTTTTCAAGGTGAAAACCAGAGTTGTTAAAATACCGGTATTTTTGGAAAGCATAAGCGTAAGCGTAAATACACTTTCCAAATTTTGAGTATGGATACTAACAGCGTAAGGTATCTTTAAAATACCTAGGAAAGCGTAAAATAAAGTGAAAGCGTAAAAATTTTCCTAGAATGTATTTACTCTTGTTGTTGAACATCGGAAAACACCCTAGCTTCCACTTTTAGATGATATTATACATCATTCCTAACTACCTATATTACTTTCAATGATTTCTCTGCATGCTGGCATATGTGCTGCTTATTATTGCACCAAAACTGCACCAGTATTAGCATTAAAAAACGACCGATTTTGAGAAAATATAATAAAATATTATCTCAGAAAACTTCTCAAGAAAAAAATATAATTAAATCTCTTGGGTCATTTTCAAAAATATAATTAAATCTGTGAGAAAATCTCTCGCAGTTCAAAAAATCTCATAAAATCTCTCAACTTAAGGTACTGTATTTGCTTGAATAATCCCACTGGGGGATTACTATTTCGTCAGACTTTTTTCAGGTGGGGATTTTTCAAGGGGGCGAATTATTCAAGCAAATACGGTAGGATTCAATCAATATTTCAAGGTGTTTGAACAATTGAGACTAGATATTAAGCACATTATTATGATTTAGGTACATTTTTCCTCATAATAGAATACATTACTTTCACGTGTGATAATCACCACAGAATTCATCAGATGACTTTTTTCACAAACTTTGTTAGTTATATTTTCAAAACATGAAGTCAACTCTATAGTCGTTAAACCATATTTATGTTTACTCAACAATACATACACTTGAGTACTAAGTAAATACATTTGAACTTTATCTTTTATATATACTTTTTGAAAGTACTTGAGTACATCAAATGTATTTTGCATAGACTTTTTTGTTGGCTCTTTCATGCCATAGAACAGAAAAATGGGAGAAAGAACTAAAAAATTGGAAAATGGCCAAAAATGGGTATATAGGCACATATATAGTTAAAAATAGATGAAAATTGGCAAAACAACATATGAACTAGTGAATTTGAAAGTGAAAATGGGCAAATATAGAGAGATTTTCTCAATCAGAAGAAAATATAATTAATCTCTCTGGAAAATTATGGAAAAAATATAAATCACAGAAAATCTTATATTTTCTGAGATTTTTAAAATATTTATCTCCCAGAGATTTTTTCAATGTTAACCGTATACACCAATGTACCAATGAATGATTCCACTGGCAGTCCATAGGTCGAGGATAAGTGACACCAAAGGTACGGCAACTACTACCATCACCATACCAAGTTTATATCCACTACTGTGATCAATAATTTTCATCATTTCAATGGTGAATGGTAAAAATATTGGAATGATTCTGAATATTGATGAAACAAAATTCGATTGAACCCAGTGCTGAATGCCCCACTGACTGAGCGTTTCCGCCGCATCAACACTTTGTATGCAATCTCGTTGTTGTTTTATGCTTTCTAACAAGCGTAAAACCGGGCTGTGTGATAAGATTTTTTACGCTTTAAGTACCCGGGTAATTCAGCTTGGGAAAGCGTAATAAAGCGTATGGGTATTTTACGAAAGCGTAAGTATAAATACCCATTTGCCCCGGTATTTCGGGTAAGCGTAAATACGCTTTCGCAACTCTGGTGAAAACTGAAAAATTTTCAAACGCAAATTATTCAATATGCTTGAATCATTTGATTTAAATTTGAATTCAAATGAATGAAAGCTAAAATTTGAGAATTATGAAAGTAAAACAGATACGAGGAGTAGGTAGGCTGGATGTCGCAATGTCAGTTTTTACAGAAGTCAGTGAAAACTAGTGCGTAGGTTTCCGCAGTGACGTCAGGAGCCGGCCCAGTGCTTTCACATGTTGCAGCGTCTGGAAATTCACCCGACTCGGTGTTTGTTGGCGAGGGCCATGGAACCCCCAAAACACCTTCCAGCTACCTATCCCGCTCAAGAATCAATTTACTATCTAAATGAACCCCGGGAGGGGTCCAAATTCACCAACCTGCCACACCTCCGGGTCCGGACAGGGTGCAAACTGGCACAAGAAATCAAAACAAAACAAAAAAAAACCAACCAGCAAGAATGGAGCATCCAAGCAGACCACTCCAACGAAACCGCCAGGTGAAATACAAAAATGTCTTGAATACCACTTTCAGAAATGTTTGAAGGCATATTTACAGGCGCCGGCATCCAATCAGGACAAAACTAAACAAGGTAAATTTGTACATAGAAAGATAGCCGACGGATTTGGAGGGGCCAGCCCCCTGGAAACCCCCTGGCATGCCGAGCGGGTTTACATGTTTACCTAAGTGGCTCTGGGCGTATGTGTTGCACTGCGCGGAGTTGGGCAGGCGGCGTCGAGGGACAACGGCACCTGTGGCAGAAAGTATGATACACAATGATACACGTTCACAATAATAGAAACAGCTAAACATGATTCCTGGTGCCACCACTCCAAGACACGGCCGAATGTAAAATGACATGCAAAGCATATAAAGTAATGTAAATGTCAAAAATAATGTACCTAAAATGCCTTTTGACATGTCAATGTCAAATGTTTTTTCCGGCTGGGCTTTTTACACGACTTTTTGCATGATATTTGACATTTCGAGGCGTAAAAATACAAGTACATTGTCTGGGACCTACACAAGTGTAAAATAATTTGAAGTACATAATCACACAACATTATCTCAGCATACCATACATAACCATGAGCAAATAGTATCAGTAAATTCCACAACAAGTGCACAATATCAATCAACTCATATTTAAGTGCCTAAATAGTTCCACCAAGAATAAAACATAATAATTTCAGTAATCCTGGAAAACTTATTTTTATTACAAGTTTCCAGCAAACATCGATAAAGCAATGTAAAATTAAGCGACACTCAGTAAACTGATGTTAATGGAAAAAGGCGGTAAACAGTGCACGATGGACAGTGGTATTTATATATTCCGGTGACCCCGGTGCAAAATCCCAGAGGGCACGGGCAGACGTAGCCCACGCCGCCGCCGATGCAGTGCATGTACTTGGTGCAGTCGCGTGCGGGTGCAGACCCTCCTTCTGGCCGGTGCAGTCGACGATTTCTGAAACAGCGGGAAACTTTGAAACAACGGATTTTACAGTACAGGGGTGGGCATCTTCAGTTACCGCTGGAAAAATGCGATAGCTCGAGCTACAGTTGAGCTATCACAATGAAATTTTAGCACAATAGAGTAGACTCCATAGGACACCTATTCTGAAGTTTGCAACCCAAACGGCCACATTTTGGGTGAGTTGTGGAACACACTGTTTTTAGTGTAATTTTGACCCCCCTTATCTCGGGACTGGGGACTATTCGAGAGAACAAAAAAGAATTTGGTTTTAGCCCCGACCCCAAACCCCAACCTACTCAAAGGGCATCAAAATCGGCCAATGTACGACAGAAAGGCACCACACCAAAGACCGGTGACCCCCTCCCCTAAAATACCACACACGATTTATCCTATGGATGATGCCAAGTCACAAAATTACACTACAAACTGTGTGTTCCTCAACTCACCCAAAATGTGGCCGTTT
This sequence comes from Sphaerolaimus hirsutus, assembly GCA_964036195.1. Classification (NCBI taxonomy): domain Eukaryota; kingdom Metazoa; phylum Nematoda; class Chromadorea; order Monhysterida; family Sphaerolaimidae; genus Sphaerolaimus; species Sphaerolaimus hirsutus. The sequence goes on from CAXIWS010000382.1 coordinate 28,636, forward strand.
GGGTTGCAAACTTCAGAATAGGTGTCCTATGGAGTCTACTCCATTGTGTTAAAATTTCACGGTGATAGCTCAACCGTAGCTCAAGCTATAGCGTTTTTCCAGCGGTAACTGAAGATGCCCACCCCTGTATTTATGAAGTAAATGTTTGAAATGAATGTTTAACAATTTTGTTTTTGTATTTTTATGGTAAAATGTCAACTCAAAAAGTAAAAATAAAAAAAACCCATTCAATAAACGTAAAATTGTTGGCCGAAGTTACCACAACCACCCGCTCTAGTAAGTTTAGTTATGAACTTATAGGCCAGTTTTTGTTTCAACCTATCGAGGGACCCCCCATTGCACTTACTTATCGTAGTTTCTTTCAATTGTACTGTTATCACTAACGATTCAAAATCACACTAAAGCCAGCTCAATCCACACAAACCAGGCGGGGTTCCCTTGGGTGGTAGGTTGCGTAGCCGGCGGCGCGCTGCCGCCACACCCGGGCACGTTCTCAGCGAAATCGCACGTGCCGCTCAAGTCGCTGAACACGGTGGTGGCGGGGCAGCGACGCAGGTGGCCCGTGCCGTGGATGCACAGCGAGCAGTCGGCCTCGTGCGGCTACAGCCCGTCTCTCGGCCCGGGGCAGTCGACCATCACTGCGGTAAAAAGGATCTTTTTGAATGAAATTCAGAATAACGTATTTGGGGGATTTCATAGTGGAAATTTTCAGGGGGTTCAACGAGGCGGTATAACAAGGGGGATTCATAATCGCCATATTGAGGGGGTATTTCGAGGTAACTTGGGACAAGTGACAAAATCTCACAGAAAACGAAAACAAGCTCAGTGTGCATAATATCGAATATTCGATAAATGTATCAAAAATTTTGAAAAAGCCCTGAATATAAATGTCAGAAGGAATGATCATTTAAACACGCAATCCTAATCAATTAAGGAACTACCATTTCAACGTGCAATCCTAATCAATTTTGTTTACTCAAACACCGTCCACAAACCGACCCGGTTTCGTAGTACCGATGGGAGTGTCGGGTCTCTGTGGGTCGCAAGCGTGCGGCGCTACGCAACTGTCTACGCGGGTGTCGAACCTCTGGTCCGCGCCGCACCACTTGGCTACGCGCACGCCGTTCTCGCACTGGTAGTACTCCTCGCAGCACACGCAGCGCGGGAACACGGCGCCCTTGGGCAGAAGCGTGCAATCGGATGTGGGCGCTGCGTGGAATTCGGGGTTGAGGTGCTATTTAGGCTGGCGTGATGTTACGGATATTTGAAATAGATAATCAATCCAAGGACTTATTTGACACTATGTAACGCACTGAGCATTGAAAAAAGATATGTATGTACCGTATTTGCTTGAATAGTTCCCCCTCTTGAATAATCCCCCCTCGAATAATCCCCCCCTGTAAGACGAGTGAGGAAATAATAACTCCCCCCCCTCGAATAATCCCCCCTTTAAAGATTTTATTAATGTGTTATACCTAATTTTAACAAAAATGGCACGTTATTGTGTTTATAAGGCACATTTCGTGAAATGAGTTGATGGAAACATGCTTGAAAATTTTGACGAAATAATAATTCCCACTGTTTAAAGACACTGTTTTTAACGGCGAGATCTTGGCCGTAAAGTAAACCCGGCCGTAAAGTAGACACAGTCGTAAAGTACGCCTACCCGGCCGTAAAGTAGGGGGTGCTACTCTACGACCGGGCATCATTACGGCCGGGTTTACTTTACGGCCGAGCAGGGGAGAAGTTGTGAGCCGCGCGCCGGTTCCGGTTCAGTGTGAGCAAACCGGCGCGCGGTGCGGCGATTAGCTTTTGTTTTTGTAAAGCCAGGTACCCGGGTATCGGTGCCCAACGCTTGTGATTGTTGACTGTTGTCACACATTGTTGTGCAACAACAATGACTATCGTTGGGCACTAATACACGGGTACCCGGGCACCGATACCTGGGATTGTTGTTGCGAATTTGTCACTTGACTTCTGGAAAAAATGAATTTGTTGGCATTCATCATAAACATTTACACTTGACAAATGTAAATATTGATGATGAAAGCAAATTTTTTACTTCCAGAAGTCAAGCGACAAGTCACTGGATAAATTTGTGACCACAATAACTAGTGTTGGGGACTGTTACCCAGTATTCGATACCAGGGTACCCGGGTAGTATTAGCCATGCTAGTACATTCCGCAGTGATTCCCGAGACACCAATCCCGATCCCGATTCCGATCCCAAAATCTCAAAATACCAATCCCGATTCCGGTCCCGAGATCCCAATCCCGATCCCGAAAACCCAAAAAGCCAATCCTGATCCCGATCCCGAAAAGCCAATCCCGTTGAACCCTAGTGATTCGTCATATTCAACGATTTATCCAGTGACGTGTCGCTTGACTTTGGAAAAAAATGAAAAAAATTTGCATTCATCATAAATATTTACATTTGTCAAGTTTAAATATTTAAAATGAAAACAAATTTTTTTTCTTCATTTTTTCCAGAAGTAAAGTGACAGGTCACTTGACAAATTCGCAACAACGATCCCAGGTATCGGTGCCCGGATACCTGGATGATTTTGCCCAACGATAGTCATTGTTGGTGCACAACAATGTGTGACAACAATCACTAGCGTTCGGCACCGATACCCGGGTACCTGGCTAGACAAAAGCAAAAGCCGATTGCCGCACCGCGCGCCAGTTCGCTCACACTGAACCGGAACCGGCGCCCGGCTCAACTTATCCCCTGCCCGGCCGTAAAGTAGCACCCCCTACTTTACCCGGCTGGGTAGGCGTACTTTACGACTGGGTCTACTTTACGGCCGGGTTTACTTTACGGCCGGTACATCCCCGTTTTTAACTACTTTTTATTTTACAAAATTAGAGTTAGGTATGTTTTTACGTCTCTAAAATCAAGGTTTAAACGGCAGCCGAAAGTTTCAGTACACTGATTCACCAGGTATTTTACACCAAAGTATATCGCATGAATTTAATTAAATAAATACCAACCAGGCGTCGGGGTAGGTCCAATAGCTCCGCCGCCGCACTGCACATTCCTAGGATAGTCGCACATGAGGTCCACCACTTCAAAGTGCAGTCCGGCGGGGCAGCAGCCCACGACCTGGTTGCTGCCGCTGCACTGACCGTGGGCGGAGCAGTTTGGGTGCGCGTACAGGCCGTCTGCCAGATTCTGGCACGACTGCACTGGCCGTCGCGGCGGCGTTGTCGCAGAGCTCTGACCAACTCTCGGTTGGGTAGTGCGGATGGATGAACCGCGTCCGGGAGCTGTTCGTGGGAAAGAGCGCTTATTGACCACCGACGGCATACCTTACAATGACACCTACCCACCATATCACATTTGAACAAACAAACAGACATAAAAAAAATTCTCATCAAAACACATTGCTCTCACTTTGGGCGAATTTGGTGCAAAATTTTTCTCAAAATATGGTAGCATTCATTTTATAATAGTGTTATCCATCCAGTTTTCTCAATCATTACAATTCAATTTAAGATTGCATAAAAAATATTCGCACTCACAGTTGTAACCGGTTTGGCCACATCGTGCATTCTCCGGAAATCGCACACGGAGTTTTCTTGATTGAAATGTAGCCCATTGGGACGGTCAGAAACGTCGGTGGCTCCGCCCACAAGTGCAAGTACTGGGTGCAGTTGCCTGGCCGCGGATACAGGCCATCAGGCTGACCAGCACCGGATGCCAGTGGCGGCCTTGTGTCTGGCGGGACTGTGGCGCGCGACGTGCAACCCCTCGACGGCGTAACTGGCAAACAAAAGCATCATGCAACAGTTTCATGAAACCGATCAGGGAAAATAATGCAAAAAACATCAGCTACATACCTTACGGCACATGCCGATACCTTCCGCATTCGACATTCTCAGGGTAATCGCACATGGAGTTGGATGGGTCGCACAGCAGCCGGGCGGGGCAGGAGCCAACGACACGTTCGCCGGCCACGCACTGGACACTGGCTGCAGTTGCGGCTGTGCGCGTACAGGCTTTACCGGCGCACGACGCGGCCGCGGGTGGCAAAGTCGGCGGACCTGCGGATGAGAAGTTTGCATGTGGTAAGTTAACGTTCTAAATAGGACGTAAGTGCACGCTTGATGTCAACTGAATTCGTGTCAAGTAAATTTTAGTGAATTATGTATGTGATTTAAACTTTCCAAAATATCTGATAGTGTTGTTCAATTTTACATCATGTTACTTTTTCTGTTAAGTGTCATGCTTTAAACTTTTTTCTGTTATTTGGTTGAAATTGAGTTGACAAGAATTTTCGATGTCAACTCGCGTGTGCGGGCCCTGTTAGCGTGTGCGGGCACAATAGGACTCAAGTGCACTCTTCCAAATACAGCAGTTCAGATAGGTGCCAAGAACTAGGGTTGGACAAAAACCGTTTTTAGACAGTCCGGTTTTATTAAAATTCCACTTTTCCGTTAAAATAAACCAGGACTGAAAATCATGTTTGCGGACGTTCGCTTCCAGAAAAAAAACCCTAAAACCAACCAGTAGTACACCCCTGACCACATTCTCGGGGTAATCGCACACGGAATTGGCCGGGTTGAAGTGCAACCCCGCAGGCCACTGGCCCACTGCACTTACTGGCTGCAGTTGGCATGGCGTACAGCCCGTCTGCTTGACCCCGACACGAGCTTACTGGCTTCCTGGTCGCTTGCTCCGAGGTCGACACAGTGAACGCAGTAGGTCGTGAAGCCACTGCAAAGGGGGGGGGGCAGGGGTTTAGTGGATTTGGACCCCTCTGGGGGTTCACATAGATTGTATATCGCTCCTCCGGGGGGATAGATAGAAAACAAATTTAGGGAGGGGGGTTTGGGGGGGGGGTTCAATATAAAGGCTTTTCCAAGGTATAGAAGGAAGAAAAAAATCGCTAAAAGATCGGGGGAATTTTTCAAAGCGGGAATTGTTTTCAAATTTCAAAAATTGACATTATTGATTAATTAATATCAATTGATATTTGATACAATGTATGCCATTGCAACCACTGAATGCATCCAGTAAAAAATGGCATAATTTTGAGAAGTGCCCGGAGCTGACAAGGATTTGCCCAATATCCATTCCACAACACATTCCAGCAGCGAACACCAGCCATTGGCAGTGACACCACAAAATTCAACCACATGAAACAAAGGTGGCCAGCGTAAAAAACAGCAACCAGAAAGGGCAGTGAAAACAAGAACTGACCAGAGAATAATCCAAGCAGCGGTCACAGCAAGCCAGCAGCCAGGAAAGCACAATTGTTTTTGAGTATTTAGAATTAAGTACATTTTTGGGTACATTTCAAGAATTTATAAAAATTAGATTTATATGAATGGCACGCACATCAGTGCCCCATCAGGAGAACTAGTGGCGTCTGATGTAAGATATACACCCCTCAGAAACCCAGCAGAATCAATTCCAACAGAATTATCCATAAAATGGCCCACACACTAGTTGAAAGGACATCGGTGTCGACTGAGCCATTCAGATTTTGTTTGATGAGTAGCGGAAACATGTTCAACTACCACATTACAGGAGTATTTTGAAATGCACATGCGGCGGTCCGTCAACTAAAATCTGAATTGACATGGAAACCAGTTGACACACAGACACAGGGTCATCACAAAAGCAGTTCACAGAATGAATGCAACCGCAGCAACAACACGAGTGGGATGCCTCTGCTCACCCCACGAGTGCCATGCCACGGGACAAAACTGGGGACACACCCGAAGCCACTGCCCCTCTGCTGGCAAGTGGATTAGGGTGTACGTGTTCCTCACTACCTTAAGTTGGCAACAAGCCAAATAGGCCACATTGGCCATACACACACTGGGCGTCAACTGGTTGCCATGTCAACTCGGATTTTGGTCAACGTTTTGCAGGAAGATTTTTCACTTTAATGTAGAAAATGAAATAATATCGATAACGTTGAAAATAAATAATTATGTATCGATATGTGCATTTGAACATCGTTCCGACCCATCAACTAAAATTCGAATCGAAACCAATCAGCCCAGCTGACACCAGATGTCATTTTCAACCAGTTTGTGGGACCAATTTCGCATGTCATTTTCACGTACTGGACATAGCCACTATACTATTTATAACGTTTTGCCCTCAGAAAAATTCCCAGCTTAACCGAAAACCATTTTATCTAGGTACTTACATATTTTGGTTAACAAAATTTAAAAATAAGAAAAATTGCTCAGGACTAAAAGCAGCAGACAACATGGAGCTGAAAACTAATGATGAATTTTCAATTGGCGGGGTTCCAGCTAAGTAATAATATAAAAGTAGAACCGGAAACCAAAGTGGTTTGACAATTACCATAAAAAATAAAAAGTATCAATGGAATTGAACCGAGGTTTATTTTTCCACCCGCCAAATGACAATAATAATTCAAACTTCAATGACAAAACCTCCCAATGGTAAATACAAAAACAAAAAGATTATAACCGGAAAAATAATGAACATCACGCATAGCATTTATTTGTGGAAGACATCGAACCCCGAGAAACGTGGAGTAAAAAATCTCAGGAAGTTTCCAATTGCCTGCACATCTCTACTGGTGATTGGTCAGTTGACCCGGACAGGGCAAGGAATTGGACACTTGGCGAAGGACAAAGTGCCAATGGCTGCGGACTGTGTGCCAGCCGGGCGCAGAGGGGCCCACTGAGACGCAGCCGCCACTTCAACGAGCCAGTGCCCAGGCAGAAGTTTCTGGGCACCGCTCATGCAAATGCACCAGCGCTCATGTGACAACTGAATGCATGACACCAATCTGATTAGCCCGACTCGTTTCTTCCAGGGAGCCGAAACAAGAGTTCTCATATTCGATTCAGTCGAAATATTTGCTCACTAATTTTCCGGTTAATTAGAGGCAAACGTAAATATCGGATTATTAATGAATACCACCTATGGGCGAGTCATGTAACACGCAAAAACAGCCCGCGAATGATTAAATATAAACAACGTTTTTTTTCCAAATTCGTGTAGAATACTTGAACAGAAAAAAACAATAACATAAATCTTATTGGCAACAATGAAAATATCGAATTTATGCGAATAGTCAGTAGATATTTACAGAACTTGACTGGAAATAACTCCGATTTGGCCATAGTCCAACTAAATTGAGAAAATTACCGTTCCGCATCTGAATAAAGTGAACGCAAAAACATGGCAATTTCAATTTTCTTTATAAAAATCATCAAAGGGTGACTAAAAGACCCCCTGCCCTCAGGCGGCCAGCGTCCATCAAACAGACACAGGTTTGTGTTCCAGTTCGGACGCGGAATAAATCATATAACAGAGACAGAAATGAACATACGGCTACCTACATATCTTAACTAAATGCGTTAGGCAACCCCAAACTGGTAAGTTTGAGAATTTTGGAACAATGCCGAAGCATTGACGCATCGGTAACATCTGAAAAACTAAACAAATCAGGCTATTTATTTCACATTATCAATTTCAATGGTGTAAATCCGGAAATAGGGGATTTTTACATGTCAACTCGATGCGCCAATGACATTAAATGGAAGCCATTAAATAATATGCACACTCGCCCATGAGGATGATGGCAAAATGCCAACAAATTTTCAGTACCCAGCGCCGCAAACTATAACCATTACAAAATACACCGAGACTACCTAGTGTCACAAATAAAAGCGACATCGCGGGAAACCAAAAAAGACTGCAATGGCGAGCGATAGTTTATCCACATTTATTCACCGCGTATCGAAAATACGTACGCGATGTGCAATTCAAAACCTACAGAAAAGCAATGTAAACCAGTGATCTTACCGCTTGGTCACATTGAACCGAAACATAACGCGTCGGGGATCAATACTTACTGCGAAAAGACTAAGACTAAGAAAAAACAAAAGATAATTCTCACAAAACGTGAAAACACATCGGGCAGCGTCGAAGGGCGGAGCTTGTCGTTTGTCCGCCAGCCGAGCACATGCAAATCCACCGATTGCCAGCTACGTCTGCGACAAGCAACAGTGATTTTTAAGCGTCAACGAAAACTTAATCACCGAGTTTCAGGGGGTTGAATAGATAGCAAATCACTCCACCGGATAGATAGATAGATTGCTGGAAAAGTTGTTTGTTTTTTGGGGGGGAGAGGGTTAGCGGGTTTCGATATACAGGCTTTTTCAAGGCGTAGGTGTATTTACCCCCCCCCCCAATTGAAGACCCATGCCGCGTTTGAATCATAGGGGCTAGATTCAATTAGAACGTAAGGCGCAGACACTCGAGCAAGCGCTAATATCGTGCGTGTTCGGTGCACAACTTCATGCGCCATAGATTCTCCATGGTTTATAACTTCGGAGCGGTATGAAGCTTCATCGAAAAGTTTCCCCGTCTTGAAGATTCTGAATGAAACGCTCCATCATGTCATCGTTAGGGATGACCAAAAACATGTTTTTAATGACGCTGTTTGTTTGTTTT
>CAXIWS010000383.1:0-44380 GCA_964036195.1 Sphaerolaimus hirsutus
TGTCCAATGAAAGGTGCACTTTTGGCCCTTTTGAGTGTGACGAACAAATAGGCTTACCGTATTTCCTCGAAATACCCCCCCCCCTCAAAATACCCCCCCCCCCTCGTTTGACCCCCCCCCTCTCGGGACCACTGTGAAACAATCACCCCCCCCCTCGAAATACCCCCCCCCAAATTGAGTGTAAAGGGAACGTACATGACAATTACTGTAGTTTGTGTTCTGTGTACTGCAGAACACACGTTTAAAACAATGTCGGTGTCACGTTAGAACAGTGTACATACCATCTACATACTAATATTAGTCTACAGAACCTTATAAATGGCAGTTTTTGTTGCATTTTTTCGACGTCTGCGTACGTTTCAGACGACAATTTCGTACTTGGTTTTCAAAAACTTTCTTGTGAAACAATAACCCCCCCCTCGAAATACCCCCCCCCCCTCGTTTAACCCCCCCCCCCCCTCTCGGGACCACTATGAAACAATCACCCCCCGGGGGGTATTTCGAGGAAATACGGTAACTTTATAGGTTGAGCGTTTGCGAAATCTGGCGAAAAGAATCCCTGCATCGAGAAGTGAGCATCACTCTAAGAAGAGGCATCCTCTAATAGTATTTATGTGCAGAAAAAGCGAATAGGTTAATCAATTGTAATTATACCTACAGTTGAAGGCAATATGGTAAAATGAAAAGTCACATGTTCTCAAAATGATCACAGAAGATTTAAGTCCGGTGAGACCAAGGACGTAGCCACGGGGGGGGCGGGGGGACGGCCGCCCCCCCCCCCCTTCCCGGGCCGGACAGAAAATATGCCAGGAATGGCACATTTCTATGGCGATTTTGTAGGTAGCGTGAAAAAAATTTGCGCGCAAGCGCGCATTTCCACACACCGTTATACCGTAAAATATTTTCTACCCTTCAGTAGTCGAAATTCCGATTCAGATGACTAAATATGGTGCCCGGTATCATACATTTAGGTAGACATTGGCGCCAATGCTAACGGTGATCATGCCATGGCGCGGCGCCTACAAATGGCGCCAGCGCCATAACGCCATTCCGCTTATATAGGGGTAAAATTTTAGAGGGGGGGGGGGGGCGTCGCCCCCCCCCCCTTCCGCCGGGCTCCTGCACAAATCCGCCCCCCCCCGCTCAAAAATCCCGGCTACGTCCCTGGGTGAGACCATCGCGTAACAGAATGACAAAAATGAAAAAGACCACTACAAATGATTTTTTGTCATGCAGGTATTTTACCTACTAAATATATCTGTACCTACTATGTATCTTCGAACAAGACCCCAGGGGAATTTTTTTCGTAAGAGCTTTTTGAGGGTGGAGGGAGTAATTTTTCGTCAGAAAACTTTCTGTCATTGTATGAATTCATTCTGTCAACTCATGTAATCCAGGTATGTAACAGTTCAACAACAAAAAAAGTATGTTGGCAGATTATGTATCTGCTGTCGCTGCGATACGTTGGCTATCATTCAAGGAAGTTTTATTCGAGGATATACGAGAAATGTTTATTTTAGTATAACTGGCAGTTCAGCCGGAATTACAGCTCAGCGGCGTTTGACGTGAAATGATTACGTCGTAAAATTGATACCATCAAAATAGACAAAGGTACAGCATTGAAATTTCAGAATTAGATAGTTCTAGTAATTGTGTGTAATGTCCCAAAAAAATTTTACCAAAAAATCATTACTTAAGTAGTTATTAATTTAAAATCAAAAATTTTTGGTGACGTAAAATGTTTGATGTGAAATGTTGACGAAGAATGTGTAAATTTTGACGTAAAATTAATAACTTATTAAATAATAATTATTTTCTTAATTTTTAGGACATTACACACAATTACTAGAACTATCAAATTCTGAAATTTCAACGCTATACCTATGTCTATTTTGATGTAATCAATTTTACGACGTCATCATTTCACGTCAAACGCCGCTGAGCTGTAATTCCGGCTTTATGACTATGGGAAGAGACTGCCGTTCGACTTTGACTGTCAATCTGACGAAACGCTCATTGCTACGTTTGTATTCTATTTTTATGACGAGTTGAGTGACATGACACAGCATACCCACCCACAGATACCGTATATTCCTGAATAAAGTTTCTGCGCAAAAAAGGGTCGTGTAATCTGGGAAATAGGTATCCCTGCTTCGATAACTTTCTCGTCTTTATGGTCGTGTACTGTGTACATGCCAATTAAAAATTCGAAAAAGCAGTAAATATAAATATGTGCTCAGAATTAGCCAAAAATATAAGCGACGCCTGGACTAAGCGACTGCACACGCTAGTTTACCGCCAGAACTTAGTAAACTCATAAGTCGGTTTGGAACGCATTTGAGTTTACTGAAATGAGTTTTTCTTAATCCCCATCAACTGCAGTTGACTGACACCTCATTCTGGTGAACTCACATAGCTTCAAAGACGATTTATGAGTTTACCAAAATCTTGCAGTAAACTAGCGTGCGCAGCGCCAATAGATGTTAATTCAATGAGCTACATCATGTGAAATTGATAGGTATGTAACAAAATGTAAGACCCTTCAAATCCCCAAACAATAAGTTATACATCAAAATATCTGGTTTGATGAAAAAAGTCACTACATATCTTATTTGACTTATTCAAGAATATCTTATACGGCGCAGAACTAAAGAAATTGATGCAGCTGAAATACTCAACCATCCAACTGCTGCAGAAATGAAATATCCAAAACGAAAAAATTCACTTCTCAGATTGTCTGTAATGGTGACAAATAGAGTGCAGTGCATTCGAGTGTTTCTCTCGAAGCGGCCCATTGTAGCTGTTCAAACATTTTCTTGGGTCTAATGGCCAAAAATGAGGTGCAAATGGATGGGGGAACGATGTTCTGGGGACAGCTGAAAATATTCGCGCTGCACATTTGTCATTTTTCTTTTTCTAAGGAAAATATCACTAAATCCTGTACATCTATTATATTCATAGAATACCATGTAGAATATCACTACCGTATTTCTACTAATAGAACGGCATACCTCCAATAGAACGGCAGGTTTTGGCACATTTTTGCACTCACGAAAACAATAGAATGGCAGCCTCCAATTGAACGGCACCTCCAAATGAACGGCATGTAGGCATATTGCTCAAGCTCCATTCAAAATAAGGTTATTTTGAAATGAGAAATCTGTCAAAAGATTGGTGAAAAAAAAGAACGGCAGCCTCCAATAGAACAGCAGGTAAAAGTTGAAAAAAATAGAACGGCGCTCTTCTATTAGAAGAAATACAGTATATTCTATGTATTATCTGTCAATAAATGTAAAATTTGAACGTACTCAGTTCTCAATACCTACACCCGGTCAAAAATGCATTGGATATTTATTGTGTACCAAAAAAAACAGCAGGTAAAATGTATGTGAATTTGAGTGAAGATAAAATTACTGTTGTGTAGTGAGAGTGACACTACCTTCTATTTATTCACATGCATTTCTACAGTTTAGTAAGGTTTTGTGTAATTGTTCTGGACCTCCAAACTTCATGTTTCAGCCAACCTCTATAAGTGGGTACGTGTGTATGTAAATTCAGTTCAGTTCTTGCAACCCATTCCCATTTGTTTTGACCAGGGTTGGTTTTAGTAAAATTCTTTTTACTAAAATTGTATTTTATTTTTATTAAAATTGTATATTATTTTTATTTTATTCTTCAATTTTCCATTTTATTTTTATTTTATTCTTCAATTTTTCATTTTATTTTTATTTTATTTTAATTTTTTATTTTAGATCGTGACCAGGATTGATTTAAGTAAAATTATTATTACTAAAATTGTATTTTATTTTTATTTTATTCTTCAATTTTACATTTTATTTTTATTTTATTCTTTAATTTTCTATTTTATTTTTTTCTGAGATTTTGCCAACCCTGGTTTTGACTAAATGAAGCCATTCTAATTATCTGAGGAATGTGTCACATGCCAGAATCATAAATAGTCTACAAGTGCACATTATAGCCTCCTCTCCCCACCCTGGTTGGCACTCAGCCCACATTGCTGAGGCTCATAAAGTTGATTAGCACCCTGCATGAGTACAGACTGCCATTGCACTGATCTGAGCCCTGGGTGTACAGCATGCTGACCATATTGGCTTGAAATTTCTAGAGCCCATGTGAACCCCACCGTCCCACATTGACATTGGCTGCACCTCCAAATTTGAACCTGCAACAGCACTGCTGATGACAACAGCCCATCCAGAGTGAGTAATGAGCACAGGCATGCCCAAGAGTGAACCATTTCAGATATTTCAGGTCAAGGAACCACATGCCCACCTGCCACCAACACAAGCTTCTTCTGGCAACATACACAGAGAGAGAGCTCAGCCAGAAAGCCACCAATTGGAACACGGCCCACAATGGGAAACCAGAGTTGTTAGAATTACTGAACTTTTTTAAAAGTATATGTAAACGTAAAGTACTTTTTTTTACTCACCACAAAGTATAGAAAACGTAAAATACTTTTTTTTTACTCGTACGTACGCGTAAATGTGGGTACTTTTTTGTGAGTGTAGAAACGACTACTTTTCTTCATAGAATGTGTAAAAGTGGGCACTTTTTCATACGTGTACAGCACAACATATGTTTTTCTATAAGCAAATGACAGATTATATAGTTTTCAAGGTCTCTTTTTTCTAGGAGATAAAAATCATCGTTCTCCCGACTCCATTGTCTCCACAACCATTTCGATTTGGTTGCGAATTTTGAAATTTTTAAAGGCACTACCCCCGCATATCTAAAATATTCAATGGAACCACTTCTGTAAATACATAGCAGTGTAGTTACTTTATAAATATGTCCCACATTGAATTTTCATAAATACATTTTCCGTACGCGTACGCTTTGAAAGTGTACGCGTACAAGTGCGTACGGTATTTTTTTGAAAAGTATATGTAAATGTATTTACCGCGTACTCGTGTACGCGTATTTTTCGAGTAAACGTACGTACCTTTTAACAACTCTGTGGGAAACACAGGTCGATGCAATCGAATCAATCAACAAATGGAAGAAATCAGATTGATCATGATTAGAGACTCCACCTTTGATGGGAATAATTGTCAGAGAGGAACTAAACAATTTCAAAATAAATAATGTTAAAGAACGATAATTTTTCAAGTTAAAGCATGGTCAATGAGGAGCATCCACAAAAGCCAAAAAAGGCACCTACTACCTACATACCGTATTACCTCGAAATACCCCCATGGGGTTTATTATTTTGTCAGCAAAATTTGAGGGGGGTTATTTGAGGGGGGTGTTATTATTTCGTCAGAAATTTTCGTAAGGATCGTAGTAAAAAGTAGGCATTTGCGTAACCGAAACAGGTAATAAATGTGTCCTGTTGTATGAATGGGTTCCAGTATGGCCCACATACAAGTGAAAATTTACTCCAAGTTCCAAACGAGAAGGACCGGCCACGAGAACTCCAACTGGGCAAGGGGTGTTGGATTCTCAAAGGGGGCCGGCGACCGAGGAGGAGGACCGTTTGCTTGAGTTGCTAGTCGCGTTTATCAAAATGTCGCCACGCGACAACCCACTTCGCTTAACATTCCATTTCATATGCGCATGGGAATGGGGCATGGAAATGGGCGAAAAAGGGGAAAAGGAAAAACATAGGACTGGCAAATGTGATACGGCGGCGGCGCTATTTATACTTGGGCCGCGCAGTGCCCTTCCGTAAATCCGCACGCGCCGCCATGGCGACTCAGTGCGCAGCCGCCTTACTGCGACTGCGCACTGCGACGCCATCGCGGCGCATGCGCGCGTCACATGGATCACTTGCCCAACGGCAACACCCCCCCCCATGCTCGGGGCAGGGGTGCCTACGAAGCAAACACAGTTTTTTTGAAAAAAATGAACAAAACAAAAATCGAACCCGTATGCGAATCCGCTGTAAAATGAAAGACGTACTTCGGTTACCCGTATTAAAACTCCTATTCACAAATAAAAATGTCAAAATATTACAAATATTTAGAATAAATAAGTAAATAAATAATTAGCACCGGCTAACTCCAAAAAAAACCATCGAAAAAATATCCACTACCAGACTTTCCACTCAAAAAATCACTCCTTTTCGGCCCTCAAATTCGAAAGAAAAAAACTGGCCTATTTCACTGCGTCTTCTTGCTGCCGCGCTGCAGCCACGACCGCAAGTCTGTCGTCACCACGCGGCGGCGTGGTGGCGCTTCTCCGGCGCTGTCGCCGAGTGGGGTGGGGGGGCGTGGGCGCTGCATTTTCGTGTAGTTTTCGGCCGGCTGTGGTTTCAATGGGGAGAGTAGGGGGGGTATTTTCGTGAGGAGGAAATACGGCGCCAGCCCAACTCGGCTCACCTCCGGGGAACTTTGCGGGAGGAGATCCTCGTCGCAGTCGCTGAGCATCGGGCTGCGGTCGGGCGACGGCGGCGGGGCGGCCGGTGCGGTCTGCGTCGCTCGACTGCGAACGGCCGGGGGGGGTTGGGTCTGCACGGCGCGGTTGTTCAACCGGCGGACATGCGCAGCGCGCGCCTTGCGCTGCTGCTCGGCCATCTTGGCGCTGCGCTGCCGCGCCTCGGCCGCCTCCTTTTGTGCAGCTTCCGCGCGTTCGATTGCCGCCTGGAGTTTGCTCTTGTGCTGGCCTAGCTGCTGCTGGAGCGCGTCGCGTTCGTCGCGGACGCGGGCTTCGGCGTTTAGGCTCCAGCGCACCATTTGCGCCGCCTCTTGCGGGTGTACTTTCAGCCGGTCGATGGCTGACTCCAGTAGGCGGTTCACGCTGCGCAGCGCGGACATTTCGGTGCCGACTGCGGAGGGGGGGGGGGTTTGGATACGTATATTTTTCTTGTGTGATTTCACGCCCTTGCTGCCTGCATTCTTACCTTCAGCGGCCATTCCATCGTTGGTCTGCGGCGTCGGGAGTAGGGGGCGGTTCGCTGTTCCGCGTGGCGTCAAAACTGCGCGTGATTCGCGCCTAATTTTATTATTCCAAAAAACACGGGTGCGAATTGGCTTACATGTGTCTGCGCCGGTGTGCGCAGCCGCAGCCATGCGGTCGGCCTGGTTGCTGCCTTTTGTGCTCGTGTGGATGCCCTGCCGCCAGTCGTTCTGTGTGTCTGAGGGAAAAAGTCGGAGAGCGTTTTGGCCGCGTGCCAAACATTCGACAACGTTAGCACCCCAGCCCTGGCGCTCACCTTCTGTGTCTCCGGGGTGGTGTGCCAAGACTTCGTTCAGCGGGATGGGTGCCGTGTTGCCGCGCGGCTGGGCCGCCCCGTTTATCAGCTCGGCCGATATGATTCGCGGCGCCAGTTTTCTGTCGTGGCGGCCGGAGGATGGCGTCTGCGTGGGGGCCCCGGCGGTTAGCTGGTTGTGTTCGAGGTATTCCCTCGGACCAAGGTCTTTACCGCACACATGCCGCACGGAACTGACCGTTTCCGTGCGCCCGCGTTTTGGACTCGGCTGGCGTGGCTCTGAGCTGTCAGTGCGGAGCGTGCTGCCATTGCGTTGCCGCGTTGCCGCTGGCCGCCGGCCGCGGCTGCTGCTGCTGCGCCCGCGTTCGTTGCTGCCGCGGGATGCCATTGCCGTGTCGCGCGCGTTGTTATCGACTGGGGGTTGGGGATCGGGGATTTTACTTGGCACTTCGCCCAGATATTTTTCTTTTTTTTCAATTTCGTTTGCAATTGTGAGCCAATTCATGGGGACTCTTTGGATATAGTCTCCTGTATCCACAAGGGCTATCGATTTGTCTATTCCCACAACTTCGTATGGGCCTGTGCGCAAAGGGCGTATTTTCTGCTCGACAGCCATGCCCCAGCGCGTTTCTACATACACTGTGTCGCCTGGCCGCACTTCTCTCCCTGCTTTTTTGTCATGTGCTTGTTTATACCGCTGTTGTGCGTTCTTCAGGTGCATTTTGGCTCGTTGCCATAATGCTTGCAATTGTCCCGGTCGGTCTGCGGCTTTGGGCACTTTTATGGCTAGCGCTTTCAGGGTTTTTTGCAGCCTTGTGTTGGCGCTGGGGGGGCTTGTGTCCTCACTGTCGTCTATGTTTGACGTGTTTTCTATTGTTCCGCTCAGCAGCGGAGGCATATATCCAAACAGTAGTTCAAATGGCGCGTGTGCAATGTCGCGATTATATGCTACATTCATGCGTAACGCGATTTCGGGCAGGGCTTCTGGCCAATTGCGTGAATTTGCATTGTTTTGCGCCCATTGGCGAGTGAGCTGCTCCACGCTGCGTATTGCTCGCTCTGCTAATCCGTTGGACTGGGAATGGTAGGGGGTTGTTGTTCGTAATTTTATGCCCCACTTGTGTGCCATCTGGGTGACATCCTTGTTGACATACTCAGTGCCATTGTCGCTGATTAATTCTGTTGGGGGTCCGAATCGGTGGATGACTGTTTTTTCAATTGCTTTTGCAACCGCTTCTCCTGTCAGCTGTCGCAGTGGTGCTAGGGTTACGGCCCTTGTGAGGTAGTCTACAGCTACTAGTAAGTGCTTGAATCCTTTGAATTCTGGCATTGGGGTCGTGTCGGTGGCGACTTTTTGCCATGGCCGTGTTCCCGGCTCAACTGGAAATAGTGGGCTGAAACCCCTCCGTTGACCATCTTTTGTGATTTTGCATGTGTGGCATTTTTTGACAAAGATTGCTGCGTCTTGCCGCATTTGTGGCCATGCCGCTGCTGTGCTGACTTGTTGTGTGGTGCGTTCGGCGCCGCCGTGCGCGCCTAGGTTGCCTGCATGCGCTCGTACCAGCAAACCCTCTCTCATGTGCTGCGGGGCCCATGGCTGGAATCCCTGTGGTCCCCGGTACTGGATGACATCATTCTCTATTTTATATTGGGCTGAACCCATGGTGCCTCTGGCGAATTTGTTTCTGATTAGTTCACCCTCTGGGTCTTTGGCTTGCTCTTGGCGCCAGTTGGTCGTCATTTGTGTGCATCGGGCCATGTGTGGGCATAGTTTTTCTAATGGGATTCGAATAACCTCGCTCGCCCTCTGAAATGCCATTGTGTCTGGGTCGTCGATTGGGTTTCGGCTCAGTGCGTCTGCGACCACATTGTGTTCCCCTGGGCAGTACTCGATTGTTAGGTCTTTCAGTGATAGGCGCATTGCCCAACGGTGCGTCCAGCGCTCAATCTTTCCATGCGCTGGTTTGATTAGTGCGTTGACTAGCGCTTTGTGATCGGTTCGTAAAATGACTTTTTGGCCGTCAATGTAGTCGCCCAGTCTGTCCAGTGCCCATGTGCAAGCTAGCGCTTCTTTTTCTATGGTGGACCAGTTTTTGTGGGACGTGGGCAGTTTTTTGGATACAAAGGAAACTGGTCGCAGCCGGTCTGGGTCCGTGTCGTTTTTTTGCATGAGCACTGCTCCTAGTCCTAGGTCGCAGGCATCTGTGTACAAATAATACTCCTTTGTGCGATCTGGGTGGGCTAGCACGGGTGCTGAGCTCAGCTTTATCTTTAGCACTTCATACGCATTTTTTGCATCAGCTGTCCAATTCGCGTGGGGCGGGATTGGGTCATTTCCGTTTACTCGGTACTTTCCTTTGGCCATTTCGTTCAGCGGCGCTGCCAGTCGGTGGAATCCTGGAATGTGCTGGCTGAAGTAGCCTGCTTTCCCTAGGAAGGTTTTTATGGCCTGCTTTGTGGCCGGTGTTGCCATTTCCAGTATTGCTGCGATGTTGCTTCTTTTCGGGGCGATGCCGTTTTTGCTCAACTCGAAACCGAGGAATTTTACTTGGGCGCAAAAGAAATGGCATTTTTCTGGCTTTAGTCGTATTCCTGCCCATTTTAACCGGTTGAACAGCTGCACCAAGTGCTGCATGTGTTCTTCTGGGTTGTTGCTGGCCACGAGGCAGTCGTCGATGTACGCAAAAAATGCTGGCCGTTCGGGTTCTTGGTTCAAACCTGTCAGCACGCAATCCATGAGCCTTTGGAAACTGGCTCCAGCGTTTTTTAGGCCCAGGGGCATTCGCGTGTAGCTGTACTGGCCGCGACTGCACACAAAAGATACCATGTCTCTTGTTGCCGGGTCAGAGATGGTTACATTGTAGTAGCCGAAACTGGCGTCCATGGTCGAAAATATTGATCGTCCGCTCATTTGCTGGAACATGTCAGTTATTCTGGGGAGCGGATAGGCGTCTCGTACTGTGACGTCGTTTAATTTTCGAAAATCTAAGCACAGGCGATAATCCGACTTTCCTTTCGGGACGATAACCAGGGGGAATGCCCATGGGGACGCTGACGGAATGATTAACTTTTTCTTTAGCATTTCCTCTATGGTTCGCCACACGAATGCTCGTTTCGGGGGGGGTCTCGAATCGTGCTGCGCATTTTATTGGTTCTGCGCCTGGGATTAGTTCTATTTTATGCTCGGTGACTTGTGTCTCTCCGATGTCATATTCATTCATACTGAATAGTCCCTGTTGTCGCGCCAGTAGGTTTTTGAATCGCTCTCCCAATTCCGGCGGGAGTGCGTCTTTGCTTTCGCTTGGTAGTCTGGGCCAGATTTCTTCAATCCGTTTTTGCTCTTCTTGTGACAGTTCTTTCCATTCTGGGATGCTGTCGGATGGGGGTGGTGGTTGCGGCAATTCTTTCAACCCCTGAGCTGTGACTATTTCCGGCTCTTCCAAAATCAACGCATGGGTCGTCGCGTATATTTCCGCGATTTTGGTGTATGCTGGGATATGGCATTCTGCGCCTGTTGTGTTTGTGACCCATAGTGGGAATTCTGCCGTGTCTAACCATTGCCGGCTTACTTGGAAGGCTGCATCGCATGCGATGCCGGGTATTAGTTGCCTCAAACTGCCGTCTGTGTCTCGTGCGTATGGGTCCAGTGCGTATGCTATTGTGTCTCCAGTTTCTGTCTGTGGTGGGATGTGGCGACTTTTGTCGACTGCTACTTTGATGTGGTACTGCTGGCCTGCAAAAATAGTTGTGTCGTGCAGTGTGCACACGTCGGCTGTGCGGAACATCCCTTCCGCGTCATTGCTCGTTCGGAGCACGCCGCCCTCGTGGTTGTATTCGCCCGACAGTCGCTCTAGTTCTTTGTGGGCTGTTTGGACAATTTGCAATGGGCCTAGGATTGCCGCTCTGCCGATCAGTAGTGGGTCTGCTGGGGGAAGGAATTCCATTAATTTTACTACTGCGGGTAGTGTGTCCTTGTGTTGTACACTGTCTGGGGTCTGGTGCGTGACTGTCATATCGTAAATCCGGAGCCATTCTCCTTTGATGATTTTCCCCAATGTGCGGATGTGGCTGCTCGTGTATGGCCGGAATTTCGCTCGCTCCTGTTGAGGGTCCAGTTGTGCTTTTGCCCATACGCGTTCTAAAGTGGCGTCCTCGATGAAGAGTCCGATATTGCACCCTGTGTCGATGTGTCCCGAAATGGGGATCTCATGGAAGATGATTGTGGCCATTGGGTCTGGGGAGCCCCTGGTTGCTCCACATGACTGTTCTTTGGTGCTTGCTACTGTGGGGAACCAGTCATCGGATTCGTTACCATCCTCAGTTTCTGGGTCGACAAAATTGTCCCAACTTTCGTCTTCATCTTGCTCTTGCGTGCTTCGGACGTTGGGTGTTTCCCTGAACGCAATGTCCATCTCCTTGCATTTTCGTCTCATGTTTTCCCTGGCTTCTTCTTCTGTTTTCCCCCGCCTGTCCAGCGATTGCAGGATGTTGTCTGCTTTGCCGGTTTGGCATGCCGGGGATGCGGGATTGATGTAGCAGTTGCTTGGGTCGTGGGCCATGGGTTTCAGGTGTAAATGGAATGTGCACCATGGGCCCTTGTGTGTTTTTGGGTCAAACGTGGCTCGAACGCCGTCTGTGTCGTTGTTGCGCATTTTCTGCTCGCTTTGCCAGCCTGTGTTATACCGCGGGCGATACCGCTGGGTTTTTTGTTCATCTTTGCGCTTTGCTCGAGCCCGCTCTACTTCTTCCCGGGCTGCGTCGATTTTGGTTATCGCTCGATTCAGCGTGCACGCTCCGTCTTGCCAGCGTTCGCGCCACATGTACCAGCAGTTTACCGGTGCTAGGCTGGGGGCTTCTGTGAAAAACTTGTCGCCGATCATTCGCTGTCGGTCGTGGTCTGACATTGTTTCGCTCACGTGATGGAAATTTGCGCAGAGGCGAGTGTGGAAGGATGACGCGGATTCTCCTGTCTCTGGCTTCAAATTGTACCAGTCCGCCACTGAGTGCACCGTGTGGTCTGCTTGGTACGCCTCTACCAATGTGTCCACTACGTATATTATGTCGTGGCGTTTGTTGATCCTTACTGCCTGATACTTGTTTTGCGCGTCGTCTGTGAGGCACTGCATGAATACATTGTTCCAAAAGAACTGCTGCTGGCATTCTGGTATTCCCATTGCCTGTTGCACGATCATGTGCAGCCAAAATCGGAATGGCCCCGTCCGGCTGTTCTTGCTCCCATCGAATTTGATTTGTTTGCTCGCTGTAGTTGCCACGTGGCCCACGCCGACCTTGTCTTTTGGGGCCCGAATTGTGCTTAGAGGTTGTAGGCCGTCTTCGGGTGCGATCACAAATCGTTCCATGTATTCGATTATTTGTTGGAGCAGAGGGCCTTGGGTCAGTGTTGCCAGGCGGTCTTCTGTTGACCAACGCCACGGGTCGCTGTTGCGTTGCGTTGTGGTTTGGGGGGAGTTTGTAAGCGTGTTACTTGCCAGCAGGCGCGTCAATTGTTCCATTCGCTTGTTTTGCGAGGTGACCTGCTGTTGCAGTTGGCTGAACTGCTGTTGAAAGAGTGACGCCATAGCCGCTAGGTCAGATGTCTGCGCTTTGACTTCGGCAAATGGCGTGGGGGATTGCGCGTTGGTGGATTGCGCGTCCGGGGGTTGCATTCTCGGTTGGAGCAATGGTGCTCTGTTCGCGGTGTCGTCACCGCTGTCACTGTCGTTGCTGCTATTTGCGTCGTCATCTTCGGGGTTATCGATTGTTATCGTCGATAGTTGCGACGATTCAAAATATTTTTCCGCTAAGCGTAGCAACCGCCGGCTTAGCGTTGCGTTGCTATCTTTGCCCGCCACTGTGCCCTTGGGCCAGTCTGACTTTCGCAGTTTGTTTATGGATTCAATGGCGTTTACTAACGCTCTTCTGCGTCGGAAATCTGTCCATTCAGAAATTTTTTGGCTCAGTTCGTGCTCTTGGTACGTTATTTGCGTGCGCGGGGCGGAGCTAGATTGCGTGCCCGCTAGCGCGTTGATTTGGTTGCTTTCGGACATTTCTCGGGGCCGCTGGTAATTTTTCGCGGGGACAGGAGAATGTCTTTGCTGGGGTTTAATGCTGTGTGGTCACCATGTTGTATGAATGGGTTCCAGTATGGCCCACATACAAGTGAAAATTTACTCCAAGTTCCAAACGAGAAGGACCGGCCACGAGAACTCCAACTGGGCAAGGGGTGTTGGATTCTCAAAGGGGGCCGGCGACCGAGGAGGAGGACCGTTTGCTTGAGTTGCTAGTCGCGTTTATCAAAATGTCGCCACGCGACAACCCACTTCGCTTAACATTCCATTTCATATGCGCATGGGAATGGGGCATGGAAATGGGCGAAAAAGGGGAAAAGGAAAAACATAGGACTGGCAAATGTGATACGGCGGCGGCGCTATTTATACTTGGGCCGCGCAGTGCCCTTCCGTAAATCCGCACGCGCCGCCATGGCGACTCAGTGCGCAGCCGCCTTACTGCGACTGCGCACTGCGACGCCATCGCGGCGCATGCGCGCGTCACATGGATCACTTGCCCAACGGCAACAGTCCAAACGTAGTATATTATTTGGACATAAAAACGTAGATACTCTAGTTACACAAACTAGTCTATGTGTAGCTGCAATGCAAATTAGCAGTAACATACATCATGTAAATACATTGCGTAAATACATGATGTACATCATTCCGCGGGGGGGGGGGTATTTCGAGGGGGGTTTATTATTTCCCCAACCCATTTGGGGGGGGGGGTAATTCGAGGGGGGTCAATTCAAGGGGGAATAATTCGAGGTAATACGGTAAATATAATTTCCAAATGCACGCGAACGAAACGAACGCTGGGGGGCGTAGCCGGCGGCATCGAAAACGGGCTGCTTGCGACCGCACTGCTGCTGCGCGGCCGACGTGGACACGTTCTGCTGCTGCGACTGCTGCTGGAGCGACATTTAATTGCCCGCACACTGTTCTTGGGGCAGCTAACTCGCCAGGCACGGCCCACACGTACACTAGTTGACAACGACGACAAATGTCAACTGGTCGTCGGCTCCGCCGTTCGTTAGCAAGCTTCAAATTGGGATCGGGACTAGTGATGTGAAAAGCGCCAGAATTTTGGCGTCATGCGCCACGGCGCTTTTACGATCCCTAGCGCCTATGGCGCCAGAGCAAAATGGCGCCATGGCGCTTTTACATCACTATTCGGGACCACTTGACATTTGGCGTCGCTGTAAATTGGTGTGTGCAGAGCCATAGGACCAAACTGAATCGGGCTGCCCGAAACAAGTGTCGGGCTAATTAATTATCGTCCCTGGTGCTGGTTGTTCATGCGCGCCCGCCGCCGCCGCCGTCCCAAAATCATGTGGTGCATTGCGGCCGCACGATTAGCTGGCGATTTATTTCTTTATATATAGTCGCTTGAATTTTGACCATTCCGTTGTCACCGCTCGGCTGCACAACGTCAAATAAAAAAAGGCAATAATTGTTTGATGGATGGAGAATTAAACGGCGTTCGCACTTTTGTTCCAAATATTCCATTTTTATCGCAAAAAGATGTTATAAATGTCGAAATTTTTGTTGTCGCAGAAAAAAAACGACAGTGCGAACGTCGTTGAAAAATGACAGTGGCGGCGGCGACGGGAATCGAAACGAAGTGACACTGGCCAAAGTGGATTTGATGAGCGGCCGAAACTTGACTGCGCGCTCAAATTTATGCCTTCCTTCCAGTGTTTTATTGGTGTTAGCGGAATGAAGCTGGTTGCGGCGCTATTTTGACTGCGAGTGACTGTTTTTAGCTCAAATCGGCCGCAACGGGGAAACCTTTACCCACTGCGCAATTTATGCAAATGTCGCAGCTTGATGGGCCCTCGCCTGGGCCGTAGTTGTTAAAACGTATTTACATTTACTCGCAAAATACCTATACTAATGTACTGAGTAAATATATTTACGTTTCCTCTGAAAAAAGTACATGCACTGGTTTTTTTATGTGTATTTTTTTTTGAAAATACTCCGAATTTGAATGTGGAAATAAGCAAACAGGTAAGAAAATTACTGACTCTGAGTGAAAATCTCTGAAAATACTCACTTTTACTTTTTCTGTTGAAAAAGCATTCTACTCAAGTTTTAATGAGTAAACATTTTTCTCTACGTTTTCTGTACTCACCACAGGGTCATCATTAAAAACAAATACTTTACATTTACGTATACTTTCAAAAAAAGTCGGTACCTATAACAACTCTGGCCTGGGCATGCCAACTTTCGGCTGCACTTTTATAGCGGTAACAAATTATGTCCATCTAGCGGAAACCGTCAAAAATGCCGACAAAGCGAGACGGGAAACATCAGGTAAATGATACTTGAATACAATATCCAGAGGCGGCGCGCTCAAATGCCGCAACAGACAGAAATACACCACAAAAAACGAAGGTGTCACTTTTTTGATTAATTTAGTTTAGTTCTGTCATAAATCTGAAATATTTTGGACATAATTCTTTGCGATATGAAAGCGTTCACTTTGGACTGGCAGTTGTTGTTGGATTAACGGTGATAAATACAGAACCGATCAATTACGCAAGTCCGTTTTTTCAGTTAGAGCCCCACACACTGGTTGAATCGCAAATTCGTGTCAACTGGTGTCAACGAAAAAACACAATTTTAATGCATCACATAACAGAAAGACTGAAAATTAAGTGTCACGATATAAATTAACTACCGTATTTCCTCGAAATACCCCCCCCCCCTCGAAATACCCCCCCCCTCGAAATACCCCCCCTCAAAATGGACACTATGAACTTATAAACCCCCCCTCGAAATACCCCCCCCCCCCAAATTTAGTGTATAGAGAACGTAAATGACAAAGGCTGCGGTTTGTCATCCCGGCAATGCAGAACACACGTTAAAAACGATGACTCTGTTATGTGAGAACAGTGTTTGTACGTCTACACACTTATACAAGTCTTTAGAGTCTTATAAATGGCGATTTTTGTTTCATTTTTCGACGTCTGCGTATGTTTCAGACGACATTTTAGTACTGGGATTTCAAAAAATTTCTGGCGAAATAATAACCCCCCCCCCTCGAAATACTCCCCCTCGTTTAACCCCCCTCAAAATTCTCACTCTGAAAAAATAAACCCCCCGGGAGTATTTCGAGGAAATACGGTACCTATCACAGCAAAAAATGAATGTTTGGAAGCGCGGTGAAGCGTCGTGAACTGTCTTCACGCCGACGCTTCCCGACGCTTCACGAACTTGCTCTGCGCTTCCACACGCTTCACGAAATTATGCGTGAAGACACTTCACGCTTCTTAACCTGGTGCTGGCACGCAAACGTATATGTGAGTGAAGCGTGTGGAAGCGCCAAGCGGCGTGAAGTGTCTTCCACAATTTTTGGAAGCGCGTGAAGCGTTGGTGAAGCTAGGTGAAGCGTGTGGAAGACACTTCACCACAAATTTAATGATTCTTGTTGAAGCGTGTGGAAGCGAGCCGCTTCACGCGCATCCAGCCCGCTTCCCGACGCATCACACCCCCATTTTTTGCTGTGTATGCTCTATCACATAGGAAAGTTGAAATCACATAATTTACCACAATTTAGTTGAATTTAGTTGACACAAATTTTGATGTCAACTAGTGTGTGGGCCCCTAGTGACTGTAACCGACAGCGCGATCTTTGTGGGGCATGGCAAAAAAAGCTACTATTTCTTGTTTGTACCTGCGAGCATAGCATCTGTACGGTATCGTATGTACACCAAATTAACTAATTGTAACGGGGGAAGTTCTTTGCGTATTTTTTTAATAGTTAGGGTGTCAAAAATTTTTTACGGAAAACGGAAAAGGTAAAAATTTTCAGTTGCTGGAAAACGGAAAGGGTAAAAAAATTTATCAGCCGGAAAACGGAAAAAGGCAAGGGTAAAAATTTGCCTCCGGAAAGCGGAAACGGAAAACGGAAAGTTGACACCCTAGCTAATAGTGTTGCAAAAAGTTCAAAGCCTTCGTAGCAAAGTCTGAGAAATGAAGCTGCAATTGTCAGTATTATTTATAATGCCTGTTATTATCGTTTTTGACTTCAAATACACAGAGCCAGTTCTTTTCCGCCAGGTTTTTCTGCTCATAAATTTGCAGAACCAATTTGGAAAACTCGTTTTGAAATTTCAAGGACTCGGTGAGTCCCAAACTCCAAACATGACGATCAATGGTTTGGAGCAATATTAAATTCTTCCACGGTTGCAAAAACCAGCCGCAATTGTTGCACATTTCTGAGCCTGGTGATTTGCAGCGAATTGCTTTCAATATTCAATGTGTCGTGTCAACATTAAAAATGTCAGACCAATTTCACATAAATATGTGTAAAATGTAAATGACACCCGAACGTGATTTTACCCGAACCTGGTATTTTACATTTTACATGAAATTTTACTGGGTGTATAAGGCCTCAGGGAAAGAAGGTAAAATAAGAAGGATTTTTGAACTGAGAGGGATGAATTGTATAAATTTACCATATTTACTCGAATAATTCCCCTCTTGAATAATTCCTCCTTTAAAAATTTCCCCCTGTAAGACGAGTGAAAAATTACCCCATCGAATAATCTTCCCCCCCCCCCCCCCCCTTAAAATGGCCCACCTCAGAAAGTCTGACAAAAATAATTCGCCGGAGGAATCACCTATTCGAGTAAATACGGTATATAAATACGGAGCCAGTGAACAGGTGGGGGAGGGGCGCTCCCACACTGAAATTTCTGCGAATTAGAATTGCGGAATGACGCTCGTGCAACACTTGGCAATTTTTATCTCCATTCCTGAGTCAGCAAAGTTGAGTAGGTAAAGTTGAGTAGAGCCGAGATAATTATGCAAGGGTGAAATTGAAAACGTAGAGAGAATACAATTTCAAGAAATCTCTGGACGCGCTGGACCTGCTTGTGAGTAGCGGCGATATTCAGTACAAGAGTTGTTAAAAGTAATGAACTTTTTGCAAAGTAAACGTAAACGTAAAGTATTTTTTTGTTAATCACGGCAGAGTACCGAAAACGTAAAGTAAAAACTTTTTCCTTTTACACTGAGTAAAACGTACGCGAGTACCTAAGTGCGTATCGGTATTTTTTTGGGGAGGAAACGAAAACGTATTTACGCAGTACTCAAGAATCCGTATTTATCGAGTAAACGTTAATACGTTTTAATAACTGTGATTCGGTAGATGCGTTATGGGTATACACGGCAGACCGCAAAGTATGCGTCCAAATATACCTATGTCTTGGTCGGGAATGTGTAAACATGAACATCGGGTACTTATGCATGCACGTTCACAAAATAAAAAATATTTCAAAAAGAAAAAGATGGAGTCGCGTACAAGAGGCAAATGATTCTTCCCTGAAACATTTTTTGGAACAATTATGATTTTATTAACGATGACGTCATCGTGGGATGTTTCCTTCAGAAAAAAAACAGAGATGTTAAAAGTACTGAACTTTTTTGAGTAAATGTAAACTTCAAGTTTTTTATTTTACTGACATATGAGTACAGAAAACGTAAAGTATTTTATTTTTACTTTTACACTGCGTAAAAGGTGATTAAAATACTTTTTTCCAGAGAAAATGTAAAATGAGTATTTTTTTCCAGGGAAAACGTAAAAACAGGGATTTTTCTCACAGAAAACGTAAAGTGGGTAAACTCGGCGGACATGAAACGAATCAGTGATTCGGCCCTTTGTTACCGATGACGTGTGTTTTTTAATTCGAACTTGAATGGACGAATTCCATTCGGTTCATGATACATTCGATTCAATCCGACTTTTTATGCGAAAATGATGTGATATTGATAGACAACTCGTTATAGAACGTCGGATTGTTAGGTCTTAGGTAAGATCTTACCGTCGCAGTCCCGACAAATTCATTCAAAAAATTACGTATGAACTTACCGCTGCGTCCAAGTTACTGTTGCGTTTTATATGAACGAAGTAAAAGACGCATGATTTCCGTTCGCGTCGACGATAATGACCGCGGAATGCAATGAAGTCAACACAAGTGTCAACTCGTGTGTGGGCTGCCATTAGCAACCAATTGCGGTCGCTTAATCGCATTCCGCAGTAATTTTTGTTGACGCTGACGGAAATCATGCGTCTTTCATATTTGGTAACATTCTCGCAAACAGTAACTTGGACGTGTGCCAACTACGAATATACGCAGTTGTACGAAAATTCCTTAGACCATTGACTTCTATAATGTCCGTCGAGTTTAACTTTCACACAAAAATAACGTAAAAATTGGTGTTTTTCCATTTTTACTCTGAAATACATCAAAGATGTGTGTTTTTCTCTCCTGAGAAGTATTTCTTAGGAAAATGTCCTATGTTTGTCACTTTCTGTCTGGCAAAATGATATTTTCTGTCCCCTTAAAATACATTTTCTGTACTCGTGTACTTTCAAAAAGTACGCGAGTATGTGAGTACCGGTATTTTTTCGGGAGGAACCGTAAACGTATTTATGCAGTATGCGAGTATACGTGTTTATCGAGTCAACATAAATACGTTTTAACAACTATGCAGAAAAACGTATAGCGTGTGGAGCGCAGAGCAGAGTAGTGAAAGCGTATTTACGCTTACCCGAAATACCCGGGTAAATGGGTATTTATACTTACGCTTACGCTTACGCTTTTGTAAAATACCCGTACGCTTTATTACGCTTTCCGGGCGGAAATACCCGGGTACTAAAAGCGTAAGAAATTTTCACGCAACCCAGTTTTATGCTTTTGAAAAAGAAAGAAAGAAACAGAAAGTTGCTGAGAATGCGTACAAAAAAATAACAGTGTGTGTTCTCTAAGACGTGTAATAGCGGCACATGTGCAAATTGTGGCATCTAGCAATATCGTGGCTTAGCATTAGAAATTTCAGGTCAGATAATGGATACAGTATTTCCTTGAAAAACACCCAGGGTTTTTCTCAACGTGCAAAATATAAGTGTCTATAAACTTACATAAGTAAGTACGTATTTACCTAGTTGTTACATAGTTGTATAAGCCCTGTCCTAATATGACACGGTATTCCTTTTAACTTGTGTTCCGCATTGCACAGATACCAAACTACAGTTTTTGGACATTATTAGACACATTTATGGTGGGGGTATTTCGAGGGGGTATTTTGAGGAAATACGGTAATTCGATAATCCTATGCTCAGCAGCAAGATCACTTTGTAAAAAATTTTGACGCTTACGCTTTTTCTTACGCTTTCTCAGGTATTTTAAAAATACCTTACGCTTTTAGTATCCATACTCATAAATTGGAAAGTGTATTTACGCTTACGCTTTCCAAAAATACCGGTATTTTAACAACTCTGGCGCAGAGTATGCTTACCGCAAATCCTCGACTAAGACCCCCCTTCAATAACTCCCCCCCCCCCTCAAAAACTCTGACAAAATATAATTCCCCTGTGGTCTCATTCAAGGATTTACCTAGGGTGATTAAAAATAGGTACACGGGTTTGGTGCAGAACTGCGGCAAAATTCACAACGACAATTTCATCATTATACGAAAGTAGCATCGCTTATTCGATGTGAAATCAGACATACCTATTTATAAGCGCGCTAGGCTGCCATCAATTACTGTGTTAGTTGGTTTGGGATAACAATGCAAAAGAAAAATGCGCTAACCACATGTCGCCTTAGGTGTAAAATAGGAAGTTAGATAAATTGGTCTGATAGGCGACCAGAAACCTAAAGACTGGGGTCGTTAAAAACGTTTCTTTTTATCATCCCCACGACCATATCTACTTTTTGCATCGTACTGTGTAGCCCGAAACTTTTAAACCTATCAATATTAGCGAAAAAAACAACAAAAATCTGACGATACAAAAATTGCCCGAGTCCGAACATTACCTACCTAGGTGCCGGATTTAATCAAGCCTGAAACCGCTATGGCGCTTGACGCTAAAGTTATGTGGCGCCTGGCGCCAATAACCGGAAAGGCGCCATGGCGCTTGGCGCCAAAATCCTGGCGCTATTTACAGCACTACCAGCGCCGTGGACATAGGGCGCCTGGACTAATTGGCGTCGTAAATTACACAACAATTACGCTAATGCTTTTGGCATCACTTGAAAGAGCGCCGTGTAGTGATGCGAAAAGCGCCAGGACTTTGGCGCCAAGCGCCAAAAGCGCCATGGAGCTTTTCCGATCCCTAGCGCCAAGCGTCAATGGCGCCATGGCGCTGTTCAAAGGAATGGCGCCACAGCGTAGTAGCGCCATGGCGCTTTTACATCACTAGCGCCGTGGCAAAAAAATCGCGCATGGCCAAATTTTTTTAGAAAATAGTTTTCGAATATTCGAAGTTTTTGGAAGCTTTAGGAATTTTTGGAATACTTTAGGAATTTTAGAATTTTTTCCGCCAAAGTATTGGTTTTTCATATCTTACATTTTTTCTGCCTAATTTTAAATACATGAGCGTATTACGCTCGAACATTGAGCTGTTACCGAACACACATTTGCACAATTTCTGTTCTGCCGCAATGAATAGGTCGATGCAAAATTGATGTTTCGAATTGCGTTTCTGCATTCGAAGTATTTTCAGGCATAAATGCAGAAAATTTTCGAATGTTTTCGAATTTTTCTAGAAAAAAATCTATTTTTAGTTTTTTTTCTAATGTTGAAAAAATTCGAAAACTGCAAAAGAATTCGAAAACGTATTCGAATTTTCACTTGCCATCGTTACCAACAAAAAAAGTCTCTCCTGATGACATAAAAAAGCGAACTTTTCGGTCGGCGAGCGCGGCGGACGGGGCCGGCGGCCTTCTTCTTGCTGAACATCATGTGCGTCGTGACGCGGTCCTTGCCGCTCGGCATGCTGACGCGGTGCCGAATTTATGTGTTACAGTGTGTAGTTTATTAATTAGTTGTGCAGCCCTCGTCAACGAGCATCTGTAATTATTTTGACAGTCTTCCGAACCGAAATGCATATTGTGCCTGCGCAAAGTAGTTGACAACCGAAATTTCAAAAAGTCGTAAATCAGCTTTGAACGCATTTCAGTTTTCTAGAATGAGGTATCCGTCAACTACAGTTGACGGAGCTGAAAAATAACTCGATCTAGAAAACTCAAATGCGCAATTTCGAATAGAAATTTCGGTCGAAAACTAGCGCGCGCTTTTGTTGTATCGAAATGAAGACTCTCCCAGCTGCGAGATGGAAACGTTCTCAGTGGAGATGTGCGCTAAGCGAGGGCGAACGTTTTGACCTTTGCTTCAGTGCGGACTGTCGAACTACAGCTTCATCAGAAAGGTGAGGCGCGGCGGCAATAAATCACGTCGCCAGCCGACAACCATTAATCGAGCGACCACCAAACGTACACGCGTAGAAATACTTATCGACTGCATAGTAAAACGTGTACCGTATATCCGCGAAATACCACCCTTAAAATGGACACTATGAACAGGGTTGATACCGTCTACGTACTTCTGCGTACGTCGATACCCGCCTCGAAATACCCCCTCAAAATTCTCACTTTAAAAAATAAACCCCCTGGGAGTATTTTGAGGGAATACGGTATTCTTGAATAAGCCCCGCTTTAAATACCCCCCCCCACACGAGTGAGACAAGCAGGGCATAAATAAGGCAAGGGGCAGACAAACAGGGACGTACATATACACAACGTGGTTGTTACGGCAGGGTGAACCTATTACCAGGCCGTATTACCTCGAAATACCCCCAGGGGGTTTATTATTTCGCCATCAAAATTTGAGGGGGGGGATAATTCGAGGGGGGGTCTATTATTTCGCCAGAAATTTTGGCTATTTACACAGGTCCCGGCCGGGGACCGGGACCTGTGTAAATAGCCAGAAATTTTCAGAAACTCCGCATACTCAGACGTAGAAAAATCAAGCAATTACATAGATGTATATGTGTTTTTAGGCATATATAACTGTATATACACATAAACCCTTCCCTAACATCACTCAATCATCAGTTTTAACGTGTGTTCTGACTTGTACAGATCACAAACTGCGGTATTTGTCATGTACGTTCACGATACACTCAATTTTAGGGGGGTATTTCGAGGGGGGGGGGTTTATTATTTCCTCAGCCGAAATTTAGGGGGGTATTTCGAGGGGGGGGGTTAATTCAAGGGGGGGGGATAATTCGAGGTAATACGGTATACAGAAACCAATGATTTTTTTGTCTGAAGTGTTGGAATTAGCGGAATGCGACCATTCGTAAGGGCCACCCATGTCGGCAGTAGTGATGGAATGGCGCCATGGCGCTGGCGCCATTTGAGGGCGCCAAAGGGCGCCGCGCCATGGCGCCATTGGCGCTTGGCGCCCTTTTTCTATGGCGCCCTTGGCGCCTGGCGCCCACATTCTGAAAGGCGCCATGGCGCCCTTGGCGCTTGGCGCCCTTTTTCCGTGGCGCCCTTGGCGCCTGGCGCCCTGCTTTAGAAGGGCGCCAAAAAGGCGCCAGCATGGTCTCACGGTGAGTGCTGTGTAAACGAAAAAAAATGAAAAACGCATCCGTGGATGGTCTAAATTCGCCAGAAAAATGGACGGAGTGGTGTGAGTGGGTGGAAATCTTTCGTCCAACGGTTCATCAGATCTGTCAGACGGATCAGAAGACAAGAATGATGGACCGTCTAACTTGCAAAATCATAAACAAACAGATTTAAATCGTTGCAATTAGGAAACATTGTTTGGAAGGCCTATTTGTAATGAATGGATTGTTGCCAAATGACAATTTCCATTGTGTTTGAATTCGTCATGTGGATTTTATCCTAAATTTTTTTGTTGCAAGCCTTGTTTTTGTTCATTACATCATGGAGAACTCGAATTAAGAAGTGAATGCGCATACAATGGTGCTGTAGAAACATTTTTAGCACACGCATGGTGTTGTAGGCACTTTTATATCCTGGCGCCCTTGGCGCCTGGCGCCCTATTTTCCAAATGGCGCCATGGCGCCCTTGGCGCTTGGCGCCCTCTTTCCGTGGCGCCCCTGGCGCCTGGCGCCCACTTTCTGAATGGCGCCATGGCGCCCTTGGCGCCTGGCGCCATTTTTCTGTGGCGCCCTTGGCGCTTGGCGCCCACTTTCCGAATGGCGCCATGGCGCCCTTGGCGCCTGGCGCCATTTTTTCTGGCGCTTTTCCATCACTAGTCGGCAGTTAGCATTGAAAAAATCTCTGGGAGATTTATATTTTAAAAATCTCAGAAAATATAAGATTTTCTGAGATTTATATTTTGTTAACGATTTTCTAGAGAGATTTAATTATATTTTCATTTTGCGAGATTTTCCGAGATTTTTAAAAATATCAGAAAATCTCTCAAATAATGATATTTATATTTTTACAAGGGTTTTTTTAGAGAGATTTAATTATTTTTTCTTGAGAGATTTTCTGAGATTGTATTTTATCATATTTTCTATAAATTGGCGATATTTTTCAATGCTATCGGCAGTGACGTTGGTGCCAAGACCGCTGTGTATGTGCATTCACCGTGCTCATAGAGCCGCCTTATCTTAAGACTGGGGGATTATTGCGGGACACTTTTCGTTGTAGCCCCATCCCCAAACCCCAACATACTCTAATGGCTTCAAAATTGGGCAAGGTACAAAAGCATCAAAAGTGAAGTGGAACCCATTTCTTTGTGGGAGAAAAGTCTCAACTTTTCTGCACAGTAGTGTATTACATGGTAGCCGTAGGCCTGAGGCAGTCCCAGTCCCAATTAGGGTTCAAACGGGACCAAAAACACAAAAACACAACAAAAATTGATTGCAAGAATGTTCAAAGCATTCGAAATGATGATTTGGAAGTTTTTTTGTTATGTCTGAATAAATGCTCTGATATGCAAATGTTGATCAATTTTCGTTCAATAAGAAAATTATCTTCAAATGAAAAATGCGTGAAAAATGTTGTGAAAAAATAAATGGCAGCATCCAATAGAACTTACCGTATTACCTCGAATTAACCCCCCCCCCTCAAAATATCCCCAGGTCTGAATGACCTGGGAAAATAATACCCCCTCGAAACACCCCCATCTTGAATGATGTACATCATGAATGCAATGTAAATGCATGATGTATTGATTGCTACCAAATTACATCGCAGCCACACATACTATTCTGTGCAGGTACCGTATTACCTCGAATTAACCCCCCCCCCTCGAAATACCCCCCTAAATTTCGGCTGCGGAAATAATAACCCCCCCCCCCTTAAATTGAGTGTAACGTGAACGTACATGACAAATACCGCAGTTTGTGATCTGTACTATGCAGAACACACGTTAAAACTGATGATTAGGTAAGTGACGTTAGGGAAGGGTTTTTGTGTATATACAGTAATATATGCCTATAAACACATAAATCTATGTGATTGTTCGAGTTTTCTACGTCTGCGTATGGGGAATTTCCGAAAATTTCTGGCGAAATAATAGACCCCCCCCCCTCGAATAAACCCCCCCTCGAATTATTCCCCTTTCAAATTTTGCTGGCGAAATAATATACCCCCTGGGGGTATTTCGAGGTAATACGGTATATCCCTATATGTGTAAATACAAATGTCCTGTTTGTTCTCATTTATTACCAGTTTTCGGTATGTTTTGGCCTATTCTTTACTACGATCCTTCACGAAAGTTTCTGACGAAATAATAAACCAGCCCCCCCCCTTCGTGAATAAACCCCCATCAAAATTCGCTGGCGAATATTATACCCCCTGGGGGTATTTCGAGGTAATACGGCAGTAAATTGACAAAAAATAGTACGACGGTCTTACATCAGAATAGACAGCATTCAATGGCAATTAAATTTCAAAATTCCGTTGACCGAGGAATTAATTCAGGTGAAAACTGTAGATACAGAGAACATCGCTACTCTGACGACTAAAATTTAGCACGGAAACGCTAGGCAAATCCGTTTTTATGTCCCACTAAAACTGACACCGTCCCAATTCACTTTGAGCCAACTGCCAGGGGCGAAAATTTCACGGAAACGCGAAATGCCAGAAAAATACGTTTCTTGGGGATTATATATAATGTGAACTAATCGGTGGATAGAAATTCAAAGTACTAGGTAAACTGGAGAAAAAAACGTGGACGGGAGCCAAGAGTGAATGCATAAAGTTAAGCTAGGCCATATGTGTTTACTAGCTGACGATGGCAAAATAGATTTTATCGTCGGTAAACGTTTTTACTAATGTGCGTACACACACTAGTTTTCACACGAAATTTCGAAAACGCATAAATGAGCTTTAAACGTGTTTGAGTTTTCCACAATGAGTCATTTTTTATCTCCGTCAACTGTAGTTGACCGTCACCTCATTGTAGAAAACTCAAATGCGTTCAAAGCTGAATTATGCGTTTTCCAAATTTCGTGTGAAAACTAGTGTGCGCAGGCACAATGTGACAAATCTTAGTACTTTGGCACTTGTCACAAATACACCGCGCGGTTTATCAATTTGTAGGTTGCTCAATTTGATTAATTTTGCGGTTTTCGAAACCTTCAACAATAATTTCAATAATCAATCCGGTGGACGATGACAATCCAGTAAAAAATTTAAATTAAAAAAATCGATCGAAAAAGCGGTCCAAAATGTTTAAAAACGGACAGTGGAGGAATGGCTATTGGCTATCATATAGCTTCCATATTGTATTGATTATCAAATGTCAAACTTTTTGCATATCGAATATATAAACAATTTGAAAAGTTTGAATTAATATCGGACACCTACCGAAAATAAAAGAAATTTTAAGATATTTTATCACATTTGTAAAACTCTTTACAGAAAAAAATCGAGAAATCGAAAGCAATTTAACTTCCGTGAACCACACTCCGTAAACCCATTCAGAATTCAAAATTTAAAAAAGAAGAAAAAAAATCCAAAAACTTGAAAATTTAATCGGACCAGAAAACGTTTTCCAATTTCGAGTTTCCGTGCCATCCTTAAGCGCGCGGGCGGCAATCTGTTTTGGGGCGATTGTGGTCTGGCAGTTGTGCGCAAAGGTGCGCCGCGCTGCTCACTCACTAGGCGCCCAGGTGCCATTCCCAGACCCTGTAAAATGGCAAATGTCAAAAGTCATGTAAAATGCCCTGCTAAATGGCAACCCGGCTCATAGTTGTTAAAACGTATTTACGTTTACTCAAAAAGTACGTATACTAGAGTACGGAGTAAATACATTTACGTATACTTTGGAAAATAGCTGTACTGGTTTTTACGTATACTTTTTACTAGAGTACAGAAAACATATTTCAGATAGGCTTTCTTATAGGGTTTTTTCAAGGCAATGGTGGAAAAACGAATAAAAAAGTGGAAAATAGGAAAAACAATTTCCTCAAAAAATAGCTTTAAATAGGCAAATAACACATGAACTAAAGAATTTGAAGGTTTAACAGGTCAAAAAGGTATGAATATTGGGCAAAATTCCAAAAAATACTCACTTTTACGTTTCTGTGGGGAAAAGTGTTTTATTCATGTTACTCACGAGTAAAAGTAAAAAAACTTACTTTACGTTTTCTGTACTCAGCGGGGTGAGTAAAATTAAATACGAAGTTCGGTACTTTTTTATGAAAAAAGTTCTTTACTTTTAACAACTCTGACTAGGTTGCCATTTAGCAGGGCATTTTACATGACTTTTGACACTTTGCATGACATTTGACATTTTACAGGGTCTGGGACTGCACCCAGTTTGAAGTTTGACGCGGCAGCGCCGCAACTAGACAAGGCATTCGTTCCACCGCGCGCAGAGTTCGGCACAGTTGAATAGGAAAAGCTGAGCTCGTGCCGCCCACGCGTATTTATGCTCAAATTAAATTATGCGACTACTATTTATTTCACTTGGCCCTCTGGCCTACTTCAAAATGGGCCACGGTCGATTTTATCCGCTCAAGTTAAGCATAGTTGTTAAAGCGTATTTACGTTTACTCGAAAATTACGAATACCCTAAATCCTCAAACAGAAAGTGAAATACACAAGACATTTTCCTAAGAAATACTCAGCAGGAGAGAAAAACATCAGTATGTATACCAGAGTAAAAATTGAAAAAATACGACTTTTTTGGAGAAAAATACTAACTTTTACGTTTTCTGTGAGGAAAAATACCCGTTTTAAGTTTTCTCTGAAAAAAGTATTTTACTCAGAAAAAAAGTATGCAGCGCAGAAATATTTAAAAATACTTTACGTTTTCGGTACTCAGGGGTGAGTAAAATAAAAATACTTAACGTTTACTTTTAAAAAAGTTCAGTACTTTCAACAACTCTGCTTACGTACACTTATTGAAAGTGCTCGGGTACCGAAAACGTATTTCGGATAGGATTTTATATACCTAGTCCTTCCAAGGCATAGAGGGATAAAAAGCTAAAAATAGGGAAAAATGTGTATATAAGCACATAACTATATTGTCAAAAGGAGCTGAAATAGACAAAAAACGCACATAAACTAGCGAATTTGAAGATGAAAAGAGGTAAATGTATGCAAATAAGTGATATTTTCAAAAATATAAAATCGTGATTTTGAAAGAAAATATTTATAAGCAAACTTTCTCAAAAAACGTTTTCAAGGGAAAAAAGTATCTTAGTCACGTTTACTCATGAGTAAAGGTAAAAAAATTACTTTTCAGTTTACGTTTTCCGTACTCAGAGTAGGGTTCAAACGGGAATGACTTTTCGGGATCGGGATTGTTTTTTTGAGATTTCGGGATCGGGATCGGGATTGGGGTCACGGGATCGGGATTGGGGTCTTGGGATAGAGATTTTGGCCTATGCTCTGGCATTCACAGTTGTTCGTAAAGGTCTCAAAACACTGTTGGATGCCAGAGAATTGGCATAAAATGGACGCTAGGGTTTGTGTTCACATTTTTGCGTGGAAAAATGTCGTTTTTTCACGTTTTATTATTTCCACTAATTTTTCCGGGATCGGGATCCCGGACTTGGGAGTTTCTCGGGATCGGGATTTGAAAATTTTCGGGATCGGGATCCCGTTTGAACCCTAACTCAGAGCTGAGTAAAAATTAAATACTTTACATTTATGTTAACTTTGAAAAGTTCAGGACTTTTAACAACTCTGAATTTATGAAGGAGGTAAATTAGAGGTTAGAATATCTGGTAAATAAATAACCTGAAACCGGTAAAAAAAACAAGAATACACAAACCACACTTCACCGAACGCAACAAAGTACAAAAACATCCATCAATAAAGCCGTAGGTAAACACCTGGTAAGTTGTTTTTGTTGCTTATTATTGTCTCCGTTTGTCTCAAGCTGACAGTGCGCCCAAGGAAGCGCAGTTAAATAGAAAAGCAAAGACATAAATAAATACATACAGACCGCCGACAAACAGCCGGTGCTGAGGCGCTCCACACGCTGGAATGTCAACTGGTTTGGAGTCAACTCATTTTAGCTGAATTTAGGTAGCAGGATTATTTTCAAGTGCATATGTGGCAATGTCGAAAAGGAATCAATATTGCCATGTGCGTTTGATAATCTTGATGGAAACCATTCGACCAGTTGACATTGGGATGTCAACTGATGTCAACTGCGCCAACCGGTTTTCATCAAGATTTCAGTCTATGGGTTGCGAAACCATGTTCAAATGCACATGGCACTATTGATTCCGTTTCGACATTGCCGCATGTGCACTTGAAATTGTCATGCATCCAAAATTGAGCTAAAATCGAGTTGACACTGAAACCAGTTGACATTCCAGCGTGTGGAGCGCCTAATAGACGTGAAAATCTATCCGCACATTCTAATGTTGTACATAATTCGTCTCGATTTAAACTCGAAATCCCGTTTTAAGTCCCGTCTTGAAATAAACGCTTGCCTTAGATAAATTTGCGTGGGAAACACTTTTTCGTTTAAAAAAAAAACTTTTTCCCACACGACTCACAAGCAAATTAAAAAATCCGTTAAAAATTCATCTTTAGCATACACACACATATTTGCAAAAACAAAACAAATTTTGCAAAATCATAACGATGCAACGATCATTTCCGCTATATTTACATGGTAGGTATATGAAGTTCTTAGATGGAAGTTACCGTATTCCCTCGAAATACCCCCATTAGGTTTATTATTTCAGATAGAAAATTTTGAGGGGTAATTCGAATGGGTATATTTTTTCGCCACAATTTTTTCAAAAAGTCCCAGTACCCGATACGCACATATGCCCGTTTTTTTCACTTGACACTTTTTCAAGTGATTTTCAGATATGAGTAAAGTGAAATAAAGTTGCGCAATGACATGAATCAAGGGCGTACGCAGGGGGGGGGGGGCGGGGGGGGCGGCCGCCCCCCCCCCCCGTTCCCGGGCCGGACATAAAAATTTGCCAGGAATGGCACTTTTCTAAAGCGATTTTGTAGGCACTTTCAAATTTTTTTGCGCGCAAGCGCGCAAATCCCCATCCCATTGTTTGATGTATATTTTCAGGAGCTTAAAAAGCATCATAAAAGTGTCTAGCATGGTCTTAGTCCTATATATAGGTCTAAATCGGTACCTATAGAGTATACGTTGGCGCCAGCGCCAACGCCAATACTGCTATGGCGCTGGCGCCTACAAATGGCGCCAGCGCCAAGGCTCCATTCCTTTACAATAGGGCCAAATTTTAGGGGGGGGGGGCGCCGCCCCCCCCCCGTTCGCCGGGCTCCGTAAACAATCCGCCCCCCCCGCTCAAAAATCCTGCGTACGTCCCTGACATGAATGAACTTTTTTCACTTCACTCATATCTGAAAATCACTTGAAAATGTGTAAAACGAAAAAAACGGGCATATGTGCGTATCGGGCACGTGTGCGTATCAGTGCACGCCCGAATAAAATGCAACAATAACCGACATGTATTTTGCATTACACAGATCACAAAACACAGTTTTTGCTAATTACATTCGCTTTGCACTAATTTAAGGTGGGGGTATTTTGACGGAAGTAGGGTATTTTTTCGTAAGGTCGCTCAGACCTGGGGGTATTTCGAGGGACCGTATTTCTAATAAATACGTTAATTTAGCGCCGTCATGAGTTCGAGAATTACATTAGGCATAAATACAAATACTCAAAATAAATATAGCACTCTCACTAAAAAACGCTCAATGGTTTACAACGAAATATAAGTTCCAGAATGAAAACTTGTATCACAAAAAGTATGCAACGAAAAGGGAATAGGGAAACATTCAATGTGCCTGCGCACACTAGTTTTCACACGAAATTTTGAAAATTCACAAACCAGCTTAGAACGCATTTGAGTTTTCTACAATGAGATGGCCGTCAACTACAGTTGACGGAGGTATAAAATGACTCATTGTAGAAAACTCAAACACGTTCTAAGCTCATTTATGAGTTTTCGAAATTTCGTGTGAAAACTAGTGTACGCAGGGCCAATGTAGTCCGGCGCAACTATTCTAAATATTTAGTAATTTTTGAATCAGAAACCGTTTCAATACGCTAGTTAAAAAAGTGTACACATAAAAAACATGCGTACATAAGTCCAAGATATACTATAGTTATTATATTTACTACCCTAGTGATCGCTAAAGTCCAACAATTAAATCAGCATATGATGCACGAATTAACACAAAATTATGGCGCCACACCCTATTTATCAAATGGTATTCGCTGACACAATTTCGTCTGTTTACCAATTGAACAACATTCACATCACCGAAAATCATTAGGCTTATAAAGGCGACACGCCGATAGTATAGCTCTATTTTCGAGGAATTCCGATCACGATCAAGATCTACCAGATGTTGGAGGTATTGTAATTATTTCTGACAAACCCATTTACCAAACTACAACAATTTACCGTATTTCTTCTAATAGAAGGGCGCCCTTCTATTTTTTTCGTCAACTTTTTTACCCGCCCTTCTACTTTTTTCGAAAACTTTTCAGCCAATCTTTTTCAAGTTCTGCCAACGTTTTTCAAAGTGTTACGTCACAGACAGTTGAACACAATGACGACATATAGAGTTCATTAAACATTTAATGTTAAAATAGTACAAAATCAATGGACCAAAGCCATTAAATCACAGCGTCTGCTGATATTTTTCATTTTTATGGATTTGGCACAATTCCAGCACTTTGTGTACCTTCTATCGGAGACCGCCCTACTATTTATATCGTGGCCCAAATTTAGTCGAAAAAGTGTACCTTCTATTGGAGACGCCCTTCTATTAGAAGAAATGCGGTAGTCGGGCCGGGTGAATAAAGACATAGCCAAAAAGAATGTATTGGTCTGTCGGGAAAGTTTTTGCCGTTTCTGGATCGTTTCTCATTGAATCGTCCTGGACGATCCTAGTGAGGTTTATATGGCCTCACATAGGGTTCAAACGGGTTTGACTTTTCGGGATCGGGATTGGTTTTTTGAGATTTCGGGATCGGGATCGGGATTGGCCGGAATTGGGGTCACGGGATCGGGATTGGCATTTTTTCGGGATCGGGATTGGGGTCTTGGGATAGAGATTTTGGTCAATGTTTTGGCATCCACAGTTATTCATAAATGTCTAAAACACTGTTGGATGCCAGAAACGTGGCATAAAATGTACGCTGGGGGTTTGCGTTCAAATTTTTGCATGGAAAACGTCGTTTTTTCACTTTTGATAATTTCCACTAATTTTTCCGGGATCGGGATCCCGGACTTTTGAGTTTCTCGGGATCCGGATTTGAAAAGTTTCGGGATCGGGACTGCTAAATCCAGGAATTTCACGGGATCCGGGATCGGGATCCCGTTTGAACCCTAGCCTCACACACGCTAGTTGACATTGACACCAAATGTCAACTGGTTCCGTTCCCAATTCAAAGCTTGCGTTTGAAAGTCGTTTGTCGGCTCGTCAGCCAGCTTTGTATCGGGACCGGCACCAATTGACATTTGGTGTCGATGTCAACTAGCGTGTGAGGGCCCTATCCGGGGTATATAACCTGGAATGACAGCTCCACGGAAATTTCAAGTAGAAAATTTTACCGCAAAAAAAAGAACGAAGTACTAATCCCGATATACCAATAAAACCAAGTGTTCACTGGATGAATACAAACGCGGTATCACTTCACTGCACGTTTCACTGCAATATTCACATTAGCACAGCTAAGAGGTTTTATCTAGGATGGGTTAGTGACAAGTTTTGAGTTGACAGGTACATACAATTTTACTCTACCCACTTGTCACTTGTCAAATTTAGAATTGACCACCGTGAGAGTGCTCAATCTGCGTTCTCATCACGTTTTCCATAATATTTAGCAAATCCAAACTGCCAATTCAGTAAAATTTTTTTATAAACTTGGTAGGTTGTTTACTCAGTCAACTGATGTTCGGAATGCGAATTCGCTGAGTTGACAGAAAACCATTTTCTCCTCAAGCAATGATACGAAGACAAGATCAACGCACAGCTAGACAACGACACTGCGCCTAACACAACTACGCGAAATTATCTGACACGCGATCGGGGGTTCCGCAAATTTTGGACCCCTCAGTTGCTAGACGTCGGACACACAGCCAGAAAATATTTTCTTTCAAGAGGTTGGGGGTTGAAAAACTCGTTTTTCATGAAATTGCAGTTATTAAAACCCCAAAATTCAAATCTGCACGTCTGCCAAAAGTGCTAGAAAAAATGACAGAATGTATTTTTTGGCTCAATCATGGCAGCCTGTGAGGCGCCATTCTACTGATTACTGCCCCCCCCCTTCACGCAGGGGGGTCTGTGCCATCTTACATCTAAACCCATCCCACATCCTGGCCCAGAAATTGGATGCCTGTCATATCAGATGCGTATTCCTGGCATTTTCGGTGGATAATGGATGCAAAAAATGTTGATGATGAAAAAGTGCTACATTAAGAGCCACTTTCGATGACTCGGTGATTTCGCAGGTCAAAGTTGTACTCAATAACACTGACTGCACTCGATAGTTGTCAACTGTCATATTTAAACACATGTGGTGTCAAATTGCCTTCAAACACTCTAACATGTTAC
This sequence comes from Sphaerolaimus hirsutus, assembly GCA_964036195.1. Lineage (NCBI taxonomy): Eukaryota > Metazoa > Nematoda > Chromadorea > Monhysterida > Sphaerolaimidae > Sphaerolaimus > Sphaerolaimus hirsutus. Next base: position 34,089 of record CAXIWS010000383.1, read on the forward strand.
ATTTGAGTGATTACCTTGTTATCATGACTTTTTTGAATTACCTTAAATTAAATACAGTCTATTTGAGAGACAAAGTAGATTTAGATGTGGGATGGGTCTAGATGTGGGATGGGTTTAGATGTGGGATGGGTTTAGACGTGGGATGGGTCTAGATGTGGGATGAGCCTACGTCCGCAGGGGGGCAGCTCACTTATCCGCGTCGACGGCGACTGGCGGCGCGACGGCTGGCGCGGCAGCAACCGCGGCCGGCTTCTCGTCCTTTTTCTTGCGCTTGGCCAGCAATTTGTTCTTGGTGTCGGTCAACTTCTTCAGGTGCACGTCCTCGTTGGCGACGCGCATCGACGCCAACGTTTTCTCCATTTCGTCCTGGGTTAAATTAAGCGTCATACTGTGTACTTGGCTGGGCGGGGGTAGGAAAGGGGGCGTCTGGGGAGTAACCCCCCAAATCGCCCACCTATTTATCTATCTATCCCAGAGCTATCTATCTGTCTGGAGCGATTTTTGAGAAATTTTACCCAAATTTTGCACAAAATCGTTCAAGATCTCGAGCCCATAAAAATATGTGGAAATAAAAAAAAGTGAAAAATGACCATCCCGAATCCCGAAACTTTCCGGGATTCAGTGGTCCCGATCCCGAAACTCCAATCACGATCCCGATCCCGAAATTTGAAAAAAACGAATCCCGATCCCGGTCCCGAAAATTTTCAAATCCCAATCCCGATCCCGAAAAGTTTTTTTACAATCCCGATCCCGACAAAATGGCCAACTTAATTCAAAAATGGTCAACTAATAAATGTGAATCGAAACCTTCAATGTATACTTAATGCCACTTTTCTGGCATCCAGATGTGTTCTAGGTCTGTTTTGTCAAAAAATCAGGGAAAAACATGTATATTAGAACCTTGTCAAAATGCCAACCAATCCCGGTCCCGATCCCGAAATAACGAAAAACGAATCCCGATCCCGAGACGTCAATCCCGAAAACTCAAAAAGCCAATCCCGATCCCGAGACGTCAATCCCGAAAACTCAAAAAGCCAATCCCGATCCCGATCCAGAGACGTCAATCCCGAAAACTCAACAAAGCCAATACCGATCCCGAGACGTCAATCCCGAAAGTTCAAAAATCCAATCCCGATCCCGATCCGGAAAAGTCAATCCAGTTTGAACCCTAATCAGGGGTCTCCAGGATTTTGGCCCTCGCGGGGGCTGGATAGATAGCAAATCGCTCCTCCGGAGGGATAGATAGCTGAAAAAATTTTCTGGGGGGGGGCTGGGGGGGGCTGGCGGGGGCACAATATATAGGCTTTTTCAAGGTTAAGAAAACAGAAAGGGGAAAAAATCGCTAAAAATCAGTTAAAAGTAGCCAAAATTAGGTATATAATGGCTATAAATAGGTATATAACCATGTATATAGCTGGAAAGCACGATTTTGAAGGTGAAAAACTATAAAAAGGTGCGAAAATTGGTGATTTTGAGCGAAAATTGGGGCAAAATTTCTCAAAAACCACTCCAGATAGATAGATAGCTGAGCGATTTGGGGGGGGGGGGTCTTTGGGGGTAGTAGCCAAAAATTTTGCCTCGGGATAGATAGATAGCTGAGCGGCCTCCGGGATAGATAGATAGCTGGCCGATTTGGGGGGGGGCAGCCCCCCCAGCCCCCCCTAGGAGACCCCTGACCCTAATTATGGCCAAAATCTCGATCCTGAGACCCAAATCCAGACAAAATGCCAATCCTGATCCCGAAATCTCAAAAAGCCAATCCCGATTCCGATCCGAAAAGTCGACCCCGTTTGAACCCGACTCCGAACGCACCTGCAGCTCGGGCCACTGCTCGCGCTCCTCGTTGAGCACCGACGGGGTGCACAGGGGCGTCTCGGGCACGCGCATGTAGTGCGTGATCCAGGGGTGCTGCATCACCTGCTCGATGGTCAGCCGCTCCATCGGGTCCGTCTTCAGCAGCCCCCGGATCAGAGACTTGGCTGCGGGGAGCGGGGGGGGGGGAGGGTTGTGGTGACCATATGGGGCAAAATCTATCGATCTATCTATATATCTATCGATTCCGGCAAAATTTTAGGCTACTATCCACTAACCCCCCCCCCCCAAATCGGCCGGCTATCTACCGTTTTATATATTTTCACCTCCAAAATCACTAGATTATCTTCCTTATTGCCTATTTTTAGTGCTTTATGTTCTCATCATATACCTTTTTTGAGCTATTTTACACCTACTTTTAGCGATTTTTCTCCGTTTTCTTCTACAGTCTGAACAAGCCTACATATCGAACCACCGCGACCCCCCCCCCCCCAAAAAAAAAATCTATTCCAGAAGCCGCTCAACTCCGCGATATATCTATCCAACCCCCGGAGGGTCAAAATCTAGAATACCCTTGATCTGAATCTATTGCATGTTTTTAACTTTTATTGGCGACATGTGCTTATATAACCTGTTTTCAGTCATTTTTCACCTACTTTTACGGATTTTTACCTTGAAAAAGTCTATAAATTGAATCCCGCGAACCCCTCCAACTCCCTAAATTTGTAACAATTTATCTAAAAAAAACTGTTTTTGCTCTCGTTCAAAAAACCCCGCCCATCTCTAACACATCGTCCCCAACCCACCCGCTTCCGAAACCTTGTCCCACTCGGGCGACGGGAACGCATAATGGCCGGCCCTGATGCGCGACTTCATGCCCGGCGACATGGGCAAGCCGTGCGCCGAGTAGAACGGCGGGAAGCCGCACAGCAGGATGTAGGACACGACGCCGAGCGACCACATGTCGCACGACTTGTCGTACTTCTCGGGGCCGAGCACCTCTGGGGGCCACTCCCGGACCCTGTAAAAAGCTCTGTCAAATGTCAAATGTCACGCAAAGTGTCAAAAGTCACGGAAAATGCACTGCAAAATGGCAACAGAGTTGCCATTCTGCAGGGCATTTTCCGTGACTTTTGACGCTTTGCGTGACATTTGACATTTTACGGGCTTTTTTACAGGGTCTGGGAGAAGCACCTGGCGCCACGTAGTAGGGCGTGTAGCAGGGCGTCTCCAGCGTGCGCACCGACTGCGACTCGAGCCGCTTGGCGAAGCCGAAGTCGGTCAGCTTCAACGCCGCGTCGCGCTCTTTCGAGCTGCGGGGTACGACCGATGGTGTAGAGTCGGGGGGTGGTCGGGTTTTTTAAAAAAAACAACGTTTAAAAATAGTTTAAAGCATCGAAACAGGTTTTTTTTAAAAAGGTCAGCTGCCCGAAAAATATGTGTTTTTTAAAATAAAAATCTTTCCGGTGTGCACGGCCACGATGACTAGCGACTAGGGTTCAAACGGGATTGACTTTTCGGGATTAGGATTTTTTTCAGATTTCGGGATTGGGATCGGAATTGGGCCACGGGATCGGGATTTGGGTTTCAGGATCGAGATTTTGGCCATAATGCTCGCATTCAGAGTTGTTCAAAAGGGTCTAGAAACACTCCCGGATCCCAGAAAAATAACATAAAATAGCTTGTGGTGTTATCCGTTTTTCATCGAAAACGTCATTTTATCACTTTTTATTATTTCCACTGATTTTTACAGGATCGGGATTAGAGTGACGGGATCGGGATTGGGTTTTGAAAAACTTTAGAGATCGAAATCAGGATAGGGATTGGCTTTTAGGGATCGGGACCCCAAAATCCCGAAAATTCTCGGGATTCGGGATCGGGATCCCGTTTGAAGCCTACTAGCGACCGCCACTTTCTTTCTTTCCACCCAAAATCGAGACCCACGGACCTGTAAAGCAAATTCTCCGGCTTGATATCTCTGTGCGCAATGTTCAATTTGTGCAAGTGCTGCACGGCTGAGCAAATCTCGTTCATGATGTGCGCCGCCTCGCGTTCAGTGAAGGCGGTCTGCGCGCGTTCTTGGATTCTGTTGAACAGCTCGCCGCCGGCCATGCTGCAGGGGAACAGACAGATTTAAAGGCAATCGGGGGAATACTCCGCAAGGCGTCAAGTGACAAGAAATGTGACAAGTGGTGAGAAAAGTGACAAGTAAACTGATAAGCGTCGAGTGAATTTCGAAATGATCATATTCATCACAGAGCTTTAAGTGTTCACCACAACTACTGAGGCCTATTACTCATGTAAACCCGTTATTCATGTAGACCCGTTACTCACGTACTTCTACTCATTACTCACGTTTACCCACTACTCATCTGTTCCACCCCCAGCTCGCAGATGCTGAAGATTTCGATTTGTGTAAATATGTACATACACGAATGATTACACATGCAAATCGGAATTTTCTATATATTTAACTCACTATAAACTCACTTAAATGACTATAAACTCACTTAAATCATCAAAACTCATTAACTATGCCGCTCGACAAGTTGCAGCATTTACACGAGGCGAGCGTAAAAGAACACATGAACAGAGAGGCACCGACCATTCCATGACCACAAGAAGACATTTGACGTTGTTGTAGGTATTCTCGTACACGTTAAAAATCTTGACAATATTTCTCTGATTGCAGGCGCTATAGTGCAGTTCAATTTCACGCCTGGCTTTGGGCACATCTCGCAGCACCTGCGGCAAGAACAAATATATTGTCTTTTTCAAGGTGTAAAATGCAGAAAAGGGGGAACAACCACCCAAAATAGGGGAAATGTGGCTAAAATAGCGTAGGTATACATGCACATATATAAAAAAATTAGGGTCAATTTCTCAAAGAATCAATCCGAATAGCTAGATAGCTGGACGATTTGGGGGGATGGGGGGGGGAGGGGGTGTCAGGGGATACTAGCCAAAATGTTCCTTCGAGATACACTCCTGAAAAAAGTCCTTCTCCTCCTGATCAGGAACAAAAAAATCGGAGGGACAAAGACCTTTTTCCAGGAGTGTAGATAGATCCAGCGGCCTCCGGGATAGATTAATAGCTGGGTGATTGGGGGGGCGACTCCCCATTTCCTACCCATATTCATAAACTATACCGGAGCCTGGTCCCGCGTGTATCAACCCGACAAATTAACCACCAACGGCAGCTGGGAACGGACCTTGAGCGCGAACTTCTCGCCGGACTTCCTGTGGAAGCACTCGACCACCTTGCCGTTGATGCCGACGCCGAGCACCTGCCTGCTGATCTTGTAGTCGACGGTGATGTTGTGCGCGTGCACCTTGAGCCCCTGCGGCCGCATCGCCGACGCCAGCGGGTGCGCCTGCCGCGCCGCCGGCTTGGACGCCTTGTCGCTGCCCGGCGCCGGCTTGTCCTTGTCTGCCGCCGGCACTGTCGACGAGTCCGTGCCCGCTGCCGCTGCGCCCCCGCCGGCTACCCCATCTGACGACTGCGAGCCAAGTGGGTAGGGTTCAAACGGGATCCCGATCCCGGATCCCGTGAAATTCCGGGATTTAGCAGTCCCGATCCGGATCCCGAAAATTTTCAAATCCCGATCCCGAAAAACTCAAAGTCCGGGATCCCGATCCCGGAAAAATTAGTGGAAATCACCAGAAGTGAAAAAATGACGTTTCTGCATGCAAAAATGTGAACGCAAACCAGCGTTCATTTTATGCCACTTTTCTGGCATCCAACAGTGTTTTGAAACCTTTATGAACAACTGTGAATGCCAGAACATTGGCCAAAAGCTCTATCCTAATACCCCAATCCCGATCCCGGAAAAATGCCAATCCCAATCCCGATCCCGTGACCCCAATCCCGGCCAATCCCGATCCCGAAATCTCAAAAAACCAATCCCGATCCCGATCCCGAAAAGTCAATCCCGTTCGAACCCTAGAAGTGGGTAGTGGTGGAGTGATGTGGGGGGATGTTGGCGTCTTTTTGGCAGCCATGTTTGGGCCGCGGCAGTTAAGTGTCAATTAAATGCATACATAAATACAGCAAAATTCGTGTCAACTGAATTCAACTGAATTGTGATTAATTATGTTATTTAAACTTTCCTATGTGATAGAGCATAATTTATTTTATTTTCATAGTTCCTGTTAAGAGTGACGGTTTCACATTTTTTTACGTTATTTTGTTGACATTCAGTTGACACACGAATTTGCGATGTCAACTAGTGTGTCTGGGCCCTAATACACAGATTTCGGCAGTTTTTGGGAGCCACGGGCTGCCATTGAAAGATTCCATGTCTGTAAAACCTTATTTTACCTCAATTTTACTCACCCTTCTGCTCATCACTCCTCATTCCATGGCCACGCAAAAAACGAATTCACGGGCAGCAATCAATAACTAATCAATTTATTCAAGATTATTCATATATGATGAAACCATTTATCGACCGCCGTATTTTTACAGCCACAACACTTTTAACCGCTCAATCGTTCAGCAAAGTTTTATTAAATCGTGTTGGTGATCTCTTGATCAAACAAAACAAAAGCGGCGTCGTTGACACATTACACAATCGAAAACGAGTACACAACGTGACGGAAGCGTGTTTATCCAGACGCCAAACGGCGTGCGATAAAAATGCGGTTTTTAAATAGCTAGGTATAGAAATAGGGATGGCCGGTGTTTTTGAAAGTTTTTAAAAAAACGTTGTTTTGTTAAACGCAAGCATCGAAACAGTTTTATAAAAACGTCAGCCAAAATTGTCTGTGAAATACTTATGCGCTAGACTTTTTTCCATTTGTGCAATTTCAAATGTTTTTTATTTTTTATTTGAAGTTTTCGTTGAAAAACAAATTCTTTTTTGGTAATATACTTTGTCGCTCACATGAAAAAAATCGTGAATAAGCACTAATTTTTTTGCTGAACTTTAAACGAGATAGTTTTGATGCTAGCAGACAGTTAAAAAATGCCAGCCACATCCATTCCAAACTAGGGATAGGAAAAAACGTTTCCAATGACCTAGGTTTTTTCAAACAAAACGTTGTTTTTTAAAACCTTTGTTTGCCTTTTTAAATGTTTAACAAATGTTTTATTTCATCCTACTAACATATCACAGCCTATTGGCCCTACACACACTAGTTTTCACCGTGACAAGTGTGAAAACTGAAATGGCGACATGGCGACATTCAGCCTACTCTTATTGTATGCTATATGCGTTTTAGTTTTCAAAATTTCGAATTTAAACGTTCATTAATTTAAATTCACATTAAAATAAAATAAAATCATTCAACCGTGTTGATTAATCTGCATTTAAAAAAATTCAGTTTTCCCATGAAGTCACGGTGAAAACTAGTGTGTGTAGGCACATTATTACAAGGTGTAGAACGCGAAAATGAAAGTGGCACTATAGAATCCACAAAACCAATGAAAACAACCTATGTAAACTCTCTTCCATGTGAAATTGTGCGTGTGCACAAAAAACTAACCTAGTGAAAACGTACTAAAACATTCGACTGCGGTTTTTAAAAAAAAGGTTTCGATGCCTGCGGTTTTTTAAAACGTCATTTTGAAAAACCCATTGAAAAACACCGTCCATCTCCATTCCCAACCCTATTTGACAGCGGTTTGAAATCGAGCGACCCGCCGTCAAACGCGCAGCCGCAGTTTGTTCGAACCTTCGCCGCGCAACAACAAAAATTCAAATTTCAATAATTTCGAACGGACCTCAGGAGCGTCGGCGTGCGGCGCGGCGGGCTGGTGCGTCTCCACGTTGCCCATCATTGCGGGTCGGCGCGGACGCACCGCTGCGGGTCGATATCAAAAGTTGCCGCTGACCCGGGTCTCGAGTCGCCCGCGAGCCGAGTCTGAGGTTATGGGCCGATAGTTTGTCTACTGTCACATCAGGGGTATTCTAGATTTCGGCCCTCCGGGGGGTTGGATAGATAGTAAATCGTACCTCCGGAGGGATAGACAGCTGAAAAAATGGGGGGGGGGGTTGGGGGGGGGGATTCGCGGGGGTTCAATATTTAGGCTTTCCAAGGTATAGAAGTAAGAAAAGGGAAAAATCGCCAAAAGTCGGTGAAAACAGCTCAAAATTGGTATATAAAAATATATAGTGCACAAATAAGCTGAAAATAAGCAATAAACACACGAACTAGCGATCTTAAAGGTGAAAAACTTTCGGGAATATCGGGGTAAAATTTCTCAAAAATCGCTCCAGATAGATAGAAATGGCAGGATTCTCGAATGGGGGGTTACCCCCCCCCCCCCCCAAACCGCCCAGCTATCATCTATCCCGGACGCCGCTTAGCTATCTATCTATCCCGGAGGCAAAATTTTGGGCTACTACCCCCTAAAACCCCCCCCCCCCAAATCGCCAAGTTATCTATTTTCATACCTTTTTTATAGATTTTCACTTTCAAAATCATAGTTCTGGTTCCTATTTGCCTATTTTCAGCTATTTTTAGTACTAAATGCTCTTGTATACCATTTTTGAGCTATTTTACACCTACTTTTGCGATTTTTCCCCCTTTTCTTCCTTCTATGTCCCGAAAAAGCATATATATCGAACCACCACAACCCCCGCAAACCCCCACAGAAAAATTTTCAGCTATCTATCCCTCCGGAGGAGCGATTTGCTAACTATCCAACCACTCGGAGGGTCGAAATTCAAGATACCCCTGAGGGGGGGGGGGGGGGGGGGGGTTAGTGAATAGTAGCCAAAAATTTTGCCTCCAGGATAGATAGATAGCTGAGCGGCCTCCGGGACAGATAGATAGCTGACGGATTTGAGGGGGTAACCCCCCCCCCCGCCATACTGAACCCCAGCTGTCAGATGCGCGGAGGGTTGAAAGGTGAATTGCGTAACACCCGCTGAATTTTTTAAAATGTGTTATGCATTCGAAAGTTGTTCGGACGCGGAGGCGGAACTCATATCCTCAAAAATTCAATTCCTGGTCATTTAAGCAATTCGCAATTAGGTAGGCCTAATTTTATGCATTAAACAATTTCTCGTTTGTAAACATGTGGTAACAAATATCGTTTGTAAATAACGTTTGTAACAAATATCCGGTAGATTCCAGTTTTCCACATTTTAGTTCCGCATCCAAAAAAAAACGTCCGAACGCATAACTAAAAATTCCTGCGCGTGGTGCGTCAATGAGTTTTCTTTGCAATTTGGATGGGATGATACATGATACGACTAGTTTCAGGTAAGATTCACCTCACAGCGTGAATGCACATAACGTTCACGTGGCCGCTCGCAGAGATAAATAGCAGGGCACTGCTAAATAATTCATGAGATGCAATACGTAGCAGCAGTCGCTATTAGGGATGGAAAAACGTTTTTTAAACGACCCCGTTTTTCAAAAGCATTTTTTAATAAGACAATTTTTTTTAAGGTTCACAAACCCAGTAAGTAGGGATAGGGTTGGGACGATATGACTTTTCGATATCGATATTCGATATTTTTTTCTCAACTCGATATTCGATATCGATACGATATGGACCCTCGATATTCGATATTAAAATATGCTCGATATTCGATATCGATATTTCGATATTTTACTTTTGTTACTTGCTATTTTTACTTATATGTCATTTTATCCATTTGGTCACAAACATTGTTAATGATATCCTTAATGTAGAGTAGATTATACAAATTTACATAAAATGAACGTAAAATCGCCCCACCGCCAAAAATGTGACCATGTAGTAAGGAAAATGTGGCCATGGCCATGGCACATACTCTGATGTGGACATTTGTGAGTGCATTTGCACAACATTCGTGGTGTTTGCAACTGCTGAAATGGACATACCTGTCATGTGATCGCTTGGGCTTGGGCTTGGAAAGTATGTGCTTGGGCACAAAATTTTTCAAAATTACAAACAAAATCGCTTTCTAAGAGTGCCATTTATGGCACACTATAAGTCATGCCAGGGAAGGGAAGAATATCGAAAAAAATATCGAAAAAATGGTCGATATTCGATATTCGATATTTTTTTAAAATTTTCGATATCGATATTCGATATGAAAAAACAGTCGATATCCGATATTCGATACGATATATCGTCCCAACCTTAAGTAGGGATCGCCGCAGGGGTTCAGTATGGGGTTATGACCTGTTTTTAGCCATCTTTCACCCTTTTGCTTCTACACCGCGGAAAAGACTATATATTGAACCCCCACGGACCCCCCCCCCCCATTTTTTTCTATATATCCCTCCGGAGGAGCGATTTCAAGGACGTACGCAGGGGGGGGGGGGCGGGGGGGGGGGGCGGCCGCCCCCCCCCGTTCCCGGGCCGGACAGAAAAATTGGCCAGAAATGGCACTTTTCTGAGGCGAATTTGTGGGCACTTTGAAAATTTTTTTGCGCGCAAGCGCGCAAATCGACACCCCCCTTCTATAATATGGATTTTCAGGTGTCAAATTGCACTGCTTACGTGTCCAACAGTGCCAAGTGGTCCTAGTATCACATAA
>CAXIWS010000384.1:0-89308 GCA_964036195.1 Sphaerolaimus hirsutus
GAAGGTAATAGAACGATCGGGGTTAGGCGCTGTTGGCGTGGTGCCAGAGCTACGCGAAGTAAATCGCGTTACGCGAGCTGCGTGATTTGCGCAGGCGCAAATCACGCAACCACAGGGTCACGCGACTTGCGCAGGGCGCAAATTTCGCAACCACAGGGCCACGCGACTTGCGCAAATGCGCAAATTTCGCAGCTCGGGCTCGGGCTCTGGGCCGCACCTCAACGCCGAAAACTCAGAGCCGGTCTTTCAACCAGGCTCCTGGCTGGGCGTGAGCGCAAGTGAACCACTTTAGGCGTATGTATCAAAATGCGGTACATTAAAATTGCGGGTTTTATGTGCGGTAAGTAGGATTTGTTCCCGCGTTTTGCGGTGAACGGTTTTCGAACCAGGAACGTCAAAAGGACACTGCGCCATCTGCGGTAGGTAGGAAAACTGAAAATTTTGCGTGTCGCTCAGAACATGCAAACTTTGAACATCAATAACTCGACTAATTCTGGGCCGATTTTAGTAAATTCACTTTTAAAATGATGACGAATGCTTGGAGAGTTCATTTCTGAGGTCAAATAGGCGATACAACATTGTGTATATATCGATTTGGCCGGATTTTGAAATGCGAAATTTACGGAAAATCTTTATTTTTGAACATGCTATCGTATACTCCTGATCGAGAGAAACTCAATGAAACAAAAATGAGATCGATATCTCTTTCCGATCAAAAGTGCAAAAGATCTAAGCCCGTGCTAAATGAGATCGATATCTCTTTCCGATTAAAAGTGCAAAAGATCTAAGCCCGTGCTAAGAACATTGAGGAGTGACGACACCAATTACACTACCAATTACCAGCTAAAGTAAACTTGATAGCTCCAGCTAAAGTAAACTCGATAGCTCCACCTAGGGTTCAAACGGGATCGCGGTCCCGTATCCTGTGAAATTCTGGGATTGAAACTGACATTTTTGACATCTGACATTTTTACTGCAATATCTGGGATAAAAATCAGAGAGAAAATTCAAGAGTCCAAAAAGTGTGATCGTTTGGAAATTGAACGCACCGCCGTCCTTGACCATGGCCACGTCGTCGTCCTCCATGAACATGACCTGCTTCGTGTGCTCGATCATATTTCGTTTTTACTATGGAATAATTAGGTACCTAATTACGAAATTTATCACAAGATTTTATTCATTAAATTATGGTAGGATTCTGTGCAGACTTTCACAGCGAAGAGAGCCTAAGCGGCTTAGGCGCAGCGTCAGGTAGTGGTAAAGTCAAATGTCAAATGTAAAGTGAACTGTCAAATGTAAAGTAACTGTAATTTCACATTTGACTTTGCATTTGACCTTCCATTTGACACTTTACTTTACACTTGAATGGGCTTGTGATTGCTACCAGGTTGTTTTTACCCAACTGTATCAAGGTAACTACCATAGTGGTGATAAATAATATCACCACTATGGTAGTTACCTTGATACAGTTGGGCAAAGACCATGTTGCCAAACCCGCGAGGTTGATGTTTCATCTCAAACATTGGGATTGCTACCAGGTTGTTTTTACCCAACTGTATCAAGGTAACTACCATAGTGGTGATAAAAAATATCACCACTATGGTAGTTACCTTGATACAGTTGGGCAAAAACCAAACAAACGGCTGGCCGTGGCAAACAGACACGACAGAGCAGTTTGGTTGATTGTCGTCCTTAGCGGGCGGGGCTGGCGGACCCCATCTGGGGGCACTCACAGACCCTGTAAAATGCCATGAAAAATGTCAAGCACGCTTTGTGGTGAGACTAGTGATGGAATGGCGCCATCGACGCTTGGCGCCCTTTTCCTGTGGCGCCTGGCGCCCACTTTCTGAAAGGCGCCATGGCGAAACATTTTTGTCTATAAACTCGATAGCTCCACCTAGGGTTCAAACGGGATCGCGATCCCGTATCCTGTGAAATTCTGGGATTGAGCAGTCCCGATCCCGAAATCCAAAAAAAACAATCCTGATCCAGAAAACTTTCAAATCCCGATCCCGAGAATCTCCCAAGTCCGGGATCCCGGAAAAAATAGTGGGAATTATAAAAGATGGAAGCAAATGACAGTTTTGCGTGCAAAAATGTCAACGCAAACGCCCAGCGTGAATGAACAGTGACAGTGACAAACAGTGAGGAAAATCTCTATCCCTAGACCGCAATCCCGATCCCGTGACCCCAATCCCGATCCCGAAATCTCAAAATACCAATCCCGATCCCGATACCGAAACCACAATCACGATCCCGAAATCGTGAAAAGTGAATCCCGATCCCGAAACGTCAATCCCGTTTGAACCACCTAGGGTCGGCCGATGTTTGTTTTTATAAACGTTTTTTTTTAAAAAACAACGTTTTATTTATTAAAAAAAATGACGTCCGAATGACGTTTTTAAAAAAACATTGGCCAAAATTTTTAGTACTAAGCACTAGGTATTTTGCAAAATTTTTGCACGCAAGCGCGCAATTTCACACACAAATTGACATTGGTGGTTGTTTTCATTGGTTTTGTGGCATTTTTAGTATCAAAGTATTCATTTCTATGTGCTACCATGGGTTAATAAGCCGTCATATGTTGCTGTAGTATGTAATATTGAGGTAATGTGCTTCCATGTACCTCCAGAGTGTGTAAATTCACTCCCAAAGTACCCACCATTTTTGGTGACTGGTCAGAAAGATAACACCGTTCATGCTGTAAACGACATCGAAAAACGTGGACGAACTCGAAAAACATTTTTACGCATAAATCTTGAAACATAATTTCCACGGGTAAGCAAATCGATGATGATGACAATTTTGATTGAATGAAGTGTGAAAATCGTATGAAACTTCTGAAAATATGCATTCAAATGGTTATCGATCCCGATAGGGCTCAAAAAGGGGGCTGTGGTCCTGGTACCTGCTTCGGCAAATCCTGGTCCCGGTCCGGATGCCCCAGTCCCGGTCCCGGTCCCGACAATTGAAAAATGCCAGTCCCGGTCCCGACCACCAAGTCCCGGTCCCGATAAGAAAAATTTCTGGTCCCGGTCCCGGTCCGAAAAACTGGTCCCGTTTGAACCCTACTTCCATGTACCTCCAGAGTGTGTAAATTCACTCCCAAAGTACCCACCGTTTTTGGTGACTGGTCAGAAAGATAACACCGTTCATGCTGTAAACGACTTCAAAAAACGTGGACGAACTCGAAAAACATTTTTACGCATAAATCTTGAAACATAATTTCCACGGGTAAGCAAATTTTGAATTACCTTGAAATACCGCCAGGGGGTTTATTTTTTCAGAGTGAGAATTTTGAGGGGGGGTTAAACGTTGTCTATACACCAAATTTGGGGGGGGGGTATTTCGAGGGGGGGGGGGGGTTATAAGTTCATAGTGACCATTTTGTGGCGGGTCAGTATTTACCGTAATTTGTCAAGTAAAGTGCAAAGATGATATAAAGTTTATGTGTATTGTCATAAAATGTTCGGACTAGTGATGGAAAAGCGCCATAAAAAATGGATGGAGTGATATAGATGAAGCTATATACCGTATTACCTCGAATTAACCCCCCCCCCCTCGAAATACCCCCCTAAAATTTGGCTGGAAATAAATCCACATCTCAGCAAAAACAGGTGTTTGGGGATTTTTGGGTACATTTTGGGATGGACCACACGGTAGTTGACATCGACAGCAAATGTCAACTGATTCCATCGGAATCCATCATTACCCGCAAAGGTAACGTTTCAATGAGCCATTGCTTACAGCCAATAAGTTTCTCTTACGTGATACTTTATGTATATATGAATATTTATTTATTTATTATATATTTTTTTATTTCGCCACTCAAAAGGTATCATTTGGAGGGGGTTTTCCATTGGAAGACCCCTAAAAAAACCCATGCATACCGGCGAAATGAAACGTGGTGATGGTGATGGCAGTGGTGATTGTGATGTCGGTGTGTTGCGTTGTGGATTATGCTGCATTTGAAATTTAATTGTGTTTATAAACTGTTTACCTTCCTATCACCCCCATGCAATTTTGGGGTCAGTGTAACTCCCACAATTCCTAAATACACCCCCCATCTTTTGAAATTCATAGAACATTGAAATCCACAGCCGCAGCCTAACCCGCAATTTATAAGTTTCAATAGCCCTACTGTAATACAGTCAAATACCAGCGATTGCGGCACACAACTTGGCGCCCACCAAATTGTTACCAAAATACAGGAGTTGTCACCATGGCGCAACTCGTACCAGCCTGGTATGAGATGAGCCATGGGGACCACGCCGGGTTTTTTGAGTTCCTCCAGGCGGGGAGGGACGGTAATCAAACTATTTGGAGGGACTTATTTGACAAACGATTGAAACCTATATATTGCGGGTTCGCTGGTTCCAGTCCCTCCTTGCATTAGACGAAAATGCGGGTATGGCTTTGAACACACAAACCCAGAAATCATTCAACACATGAATGCAACCCACATTTTTCATGTTTCAAGTACACACTGTAGACACCTTGTACGATTTCTTGCGTACAGCAAAACACCTTGTGTACAAATACGCATGTATTTACATGAAAATATTAAAGCGAATATTTATTTGAAACGCACTGTAGTTAAACAGTGTGTCATTACGGTTCAAAGTGGGTTCAAAGTGGTTGGAGGGGGTATTGGAAAACCCCTATGAAAGTATTTGACGGAATCGTCGACAATCTGCATCAACGGTACATAGAAAGCAAGGAGGTGTAAAAACCCGTGAACATATAAATGGCGGGTTTCAACTACTTATTATTTCCTTTTTGCAACATGATGACATGATGACATCATGGATAAAGAATGTCCTTGTTGAAAATGAAGCATTCCACAGAAACGCCACAACAGAGTAATTCACTGTTGGAACACAATGACAACGGTTTCCATATTGTGTACTAGCTACTAGTGATGGAATGGCGCCATGGCGCTGGCGCCATTAAAGGTTGTCTATACACCAAATTTGGGGGGGGGGTATTTCGAGGGGGGGTATAAGTTCATAGTGTCCATTTTGAGGCGGGTCAGTATTATCCATAATTTGTCAAGTAAAGTGCAAAGATGATATAAAGTTTATGTGTATTGTCATAAAATGTTCGGACTAGTGATGGAAAAGCGCCAGAAAGAATGGATGGAGTGATATAGATGAAGCTATATACCGCATTACTCTGAATTAAACCCCCCCCCCCCTCGAAATACCCGTTTTTACCCACGCGTTACAAGGTAAACACTTTCACATTGATCCAATTCACTGTTGAAACATTTTCTAAACGGGTTTGAAATACGCTGTGGCGCAGTGTGTTTGTCGTGTTGCTGGTTCGAATCCCATCTCATAGGACCGCATGGGTTTCATTTTCGCTCACTCCACTAACCAGCAAATGAAACCCGCAAACGTTATGTTTCACTCGGACATACTAAAGTTCGGCTAAGCAAATATCGCCGATCAACATTCAGCTTTTGCCGCGCCCTGGCGCTTTTACATCACTATGCATGCACTGTGTACATATATTTGTGCACGTGTGACTAATTAACAAGACATAAGGAGTGTTGTGAGGGAGTTTGAGGGGGGGTATTTCAAGGAAATACGGTACATAACGTAATTTGGCAAATGAAGACATAAGTAAGTGTATGTGCTTTTGTCCGGGGATGTTCAGCCATTGTATTTACGGAGCCACGTGAACTTTCAGCATTTACCATAATTTGTCAAGTAAAGTGCAAAGATGATATAAAGTTTGTGTATTGTCGTATAATGTTCGGACTAGTGATGGAAAAGCGCCAGAAAAAAATGGATGGAGTGATATAGATGAAGCTATATACCGTATTACCTCGAATTAACCCCCCCTCCTCGAAATACCCCCCTAAAATTTGGCTGGAAATAAATCCACATCTCAGCGAAAACAGGTGTTTTTATGTCACTCACTACGCAGTTTAACTGATCATCAACAGTGACAAAAAAAACACTTTTTAAATAATTTCTCTGTTCCAAAATATTTGCGTGTCTCACAAAAAGTGCAAAAAACACCAAATTGATCTTTTTGACTAAAATCTAGGCTTTCCTGTGGCACCCTTGTCGCCTGGCTTCGAACCAGCAACACGAAAACCACACTGCGCCACATGCGTATTTCAAACCCTTTTTGGAATTGTTTCAACGCTGAATCGGATCAATTTTGATCCGTTTTTACCCACGCGTTACAAGGTAAACACTTTCACATTGATCCAATTCACTGTTGAAACATTTTCTAAACGGGTTTGAAATACGCTGTGGCGCAGTGTGTTTGTCGTGTTGCTGGTTCGAATCGCATCTCATAGGACCGCATGGGTTTCATTTTCGCTCACTCCACTAACCAGCAAATGAAACCCGCGAACGTTATGTTTCATTCGGACATACTAAGGTTCAACTACGTAAATATCGCTGATTCGACTACACTCTCAATGTCAAAAGCGCCATGGCGCTTATGCTTTGGCGGCGCCATGGCGCTTTTACATCACTATGCATGCACTGTGTACGTATATTTGTGCACGTGTGTCTAATTAACAAGACATACGGAGTGTTGTGATGGTACTTACATGTGCTTTCCGTTCATTGTCACGTCATAAAATGTCACAATATCTCCATATTTAATTGATAAAAATACGCATATTGCATAAAATGCTTACTTCATTTATATTGCAGAAAAACGGTGCGAAACAGTGATAATTATGTTGCAGTTTGGAATGTTTGGAACGTAAGACTAATTTTAATTGTTTGCAGCACATGCTTGATAGCATGTGAGCTTTCGTTGGTTTAGGCCGCCAAAAATGGATCGAGTGATATAGAAAAGTGCAAAAAACACCAAATTGATCTTTTTGACTAAAATCTAGGCTTTCCTGTGGCACCCTTGTCGCCTGGCTTCGAACCAGCAACACGAAAACCACACTGCGCCACAGCGTATTTCAAACCCGTTTTGGAATTGTTTCAACGCTGAATTGGAACAATTTTGATTTGTTTTTACCCATGTGTTACAAGGTAAACACTTTCACATTGATCCAATTCACTGTTGAAACATTTTCTAAACGGGTTTGAAATACACTGTGGCGCAGTGTGTTTGTCGTGTTGCTGGTTCGAATCCCATCTCATAGCACAGCCTGGGTTTCATTTTCGCTCACTCCAGTAACCAGCAAATGAAACCCGCGAACGTTATGTTTCATTTGGACATACTAAAGTTCGCCTAAGCAAATATCGCCGATCTGTATTCACTCTCAATGTCAAAAGCGCCATGGCGCTTTATGCTTTGGCGGCGCCATGGTGCTTTTACATCACTATGCATGCACTGTGTACGTATATTTGTGCACGTGTGTCTAATTAACAAGACATACGGAGTGTTGTGATGGTACTTACATGTGCTTTCTGTTCATTGTCACGTCATAAAATGTCACAATATCTCCATATGTAATTGATAAAAATACACATATTGCATAAAATGCTTACTTCATTTATATTGCAGAAAAACGGTGCAAAACAGTGATAATTATGTTGCAGTTTGGAATGTTTGGAACGTAAGACTAATTTTTAATTGTTTGCAGCACATGCTTGATAGCATGTGAGCTTTCGTTGGTTTAGGCAACATGATGACATTGCCATCATGGATATAAACATTGTTAAGGACTGAGACTGGATCAATGCACTGAAAACACACACAACACGGTAAGCTGTGTTGAAACATAAAAATAACGGTTTCCATGAGAGCGTTCCATGATACGTTTGCGTTGGTTTTGGCTACATGATGACTGAGGTTGATAATGAATCAACGCAGTGCTTTCACACACAGCATTGTAAGCTGTGTTGCAACATAAATATCACGGGTTCACAGAATTTCACCTGTCCCCACTTTTAGCCGTGTCCACGTGCGCTGGCTGTTCGACCAGCGGCTGCGAAACAGTGATAATTATGTTGCAGTTTGGAATGTTTGGAACGTAAGACTAATTTTTAATTGTTTGCAGCACATGCTTGATAGCATGTGAGTTTTCGTTGGTTTAGGCCGCCAAAAATGGATGGAGTGATATAGAAAAGTGCAAAAAACACCAAATTGATCTTTTTGATTAAAATCTAGGCTTTCCTGTGGCACCCTTGTCGCCTGGCTTCGAACCAGCAACACGAAAACCACACTGCGCCACAGCGTATTTCAAACCCGTTTTGGAATTGTTTCAACGCTGAATCGGATCAATTTTGATCCGTTTTTACCCACACATTACAAGGTAAACACTTTCACATTGATCCAATTCACTGTTGAAACATTTTCTAAACGGGTTTGAAATACGCTGTGGCGCAGTGTGTTTGTCGTGTTGCTGGTTCGAATCCCATCTCATAGGACCGCATGGGTTTCATTTTCGATAACTCCAGTAACCAGCAAATGAAACCCGCGAACGTTATGTTTCATTCGGACATACTAAAGTTTAACCAAGTAAATATCGCCGATCCACATTCAGCTGTTGCCGCGCCCTGGCGCTTTTACATCACTATGCATGCACTGTGTACATATATTTGTGCACGTGTGACTAATTAACAAGACAAGGAGTGTTGTGAGGGAGTTTGAGGGGGGGTATTTTGAGGATATACGGTACATAACGTAATTTGGCAAATGAAGACCTAAGTAAGTGTATGTGCTTTTGTCCGGGGATGTTCAGCCATTGTATTTACGGAGCCACGTGAACTTTCAGCATTTACCATAATTTGTCAAGTAAAGTGCAAAGATGATATAAAGTTTGTGTATTGTCGTATAATGTTCGGACTAGTGATGGAAAAGCGCCAGAAAAAATGGATGGAGTGATATAGATGAAGCTATATACCGTATTACCTCGAATTAACCCCCCCCTCGAAATACCCCCCTAAAATTTGGCTGGAAATAAATCCACATCTCAGCAAAAACAGGTGTTTTTATGTCACTCACAACACAGTTTAACGGATCAACAGTCACTCCCATCAACAGTCACAAAAAAAGCACTTTTTAAATAATTTCTCTGTTCCAAAATATTTGCACGTCTCACAAAAAGTGCAAAAAACACCAAATTGATCTTTTTGACTAAAATCTAGGCTTTCCTGTGGCACCCTTGTCGCCTGGCTTCGAACCAGCAGCAACACGAAAACCACACTGTGCCACAGCGTATTTCAAACCCGTTTTGGAATTGTTTCAACGCTGAATTGGAACAATTTTGATTTGTTTTTACCCATGTGTTACAAGGT
Organism: Sphaerolaimus hirsutus; assembly: GCA_964036195.1. Lineage (NCBI taxonomy): Eukaryota > Metazoa > Nematoda > Chromadorea > Monhysterida > Sphaerolaimidae > Sphaerolaimus > Sphaerolaimus hirsutus. Next base: position 9,228 of record CAXIWS010000384.1, read on the forward strand.
AAACACTTTCACATTGATCCAATTCACTGTTGAAACATTTTTTAAACGGGTTTGAAATACGCTGTGGCGCAGTGTGTTTGTTGTGTTGCTGGTTCGAATACCATCTCATAGGACCACATGGGTTTCATTTTCGCTCACTCCAGTAACCAGCAAATAAAACCCGCAAACGTTATGTTTCATTTGGACATACTAAAGTTCGCCTAAGCAAATATCGCCGATTCGCATTCAGCTTCAATGTCAAAAGCGCCATGGCGCTTTATGCTTTGGCGGCGCCATGGCGCTTTTACATCACTATGCATGCACTGTGTACGTATATTTGTGCACGTGTGTCTAATTAACAAGACATACGGAGTGTTGTGATGGTACTTACATGTGCTTTCATGGATATAAACATTGTTAAGGACTGCGGTTGATACTGAATCAATGCAGTGCTTTCACACACAGCATTGTAAGCTGTGTTGCAACATAAATATCACGGGTTCACAGAATTTCACCTGTCCCCACTTTTAGCCGTGTCCACGTGCGCTGGCTGTTCGACCAGCGGCTGCGAAACAGTGATAATTATGTTGCAGTTTGGAATGTTTGGAACGTAAGACTAATTTTTAATTGTTTGCAGCACATGCTTGATAGCATGTGAGTTTTCGTTGGTTTAGGCCGCCAAAAATGGATGGAGTGATATAGAAAAGTGCAAAAAACACCAAATTGATCTTTTTGATTAAAATCTAGGCTTTCCTGTGGCACCCTTGTCGCCTGGCTTCGAACCAGCAACACGAAAACCACACTGCGCCACAGCGTATTTCAAACCCGTTTTGGAATTGTTTCAACGCTGAATCGGATCAATTTTGATCCGTTTTTACCCGCGCGTTACAAGGTAAACACTTTCACATTGATCCAATTCACTGTTGAAACATTTTCTAAACGGGTTTGAAATACGCTGTGGCGCAGTGTGTTTGTTGTGTTGCTGGTTCGAATCCCATCTCATAGGACCGCATGGGTTTCATTTTCGATAACTCCAGTAACCAGCAAATGAAACCCGCGAACGTTATGTTTCATTCGGACATACTAAAGTTTGACCAAGTAAATATCGCCGATCCACATTCAGTTGTTGCCGCGCCCTGGCGCTTTTACATCACTATGCATGCACTGTGTACGTATATTTGTGCACGTGTGACTAATTAACAAGACATACGGAGTGTTGTGATGGTACTTACATGTGCTTTCCGTTCATTGTCACGTCATAAAATGTCACAATATCTCCATATTTAATTGATAAAAATACACATATTGCATAAAATGCTTACTTCATTTATATTGCAGAAAAACGGTGCAAAACAGTGATAATTATGTTGCAGTTTGGAATGTTTGGAACGTAAGACTAATTTTTAATTGTTTGCAGCACATGCTTGATAGCATGTGAGCTTTCGTTGGTTGAGGCAACATGATGACATTGCCATCATGGATATAAACATTGTTAAGGACTGAGACTGGATCAATGCACTGAAAACACACACAACACGGTAAGCTGTGTTGAAACATAAAAATAACGGTTTCCATGAGAGCGTTCCATGATACGTTTGCGTTGGTTTTGGCTACATGATGACTGAGGTTGATAATGAATCAACGCAGTGCTTTCACACACAGCATTGTAAGCTGTGTTGCAACATAAATATCACGGGTTCACAGAATTTCACCTGTCCCCACTTTTAGCCGTGTCCACGTGCGCTGGCTGTTCGACCAGCGGTTGTCCGCTGTCACACTGCATACTGTCACTGTAACTTACAGCTGCCATGAGTGCATAAAATCTATTGGGTACTGCAGGACACCATCTAACATGTGTTATTTGCAAACCATCAATTGACCTACCCACACACTAGTTGACATGGTAACTGTCAACTGCCAAATGTCAACTCGACAATGACCTGGGGAATGTCAAATGCTGGACATGTGTGTATTAGGTATTTCCTTTTTGCAACATGATGACATGATGTCATCATGGATAAATAATGTCCTGGAAAAAAGTCCTGAAAATGAAACAATCCACAGAAACAGCCACAATACAGTAACTCACTCTTGTAACATAGAGACAACGGGTTTCATTTTTTCCACGAAATACAGAACTGCACATGCACCTGTCCCAGCTGTAGTGGCTTTCCTCCATGTTTTTCGTGTTTCTTTTTTTTCTTTTTCATTTCTTTTTTTTTCATTTTCGCTCACTCCACTAACCAGCAAATGAAACCCGCCAAAAAGTTCAAAAACGTCATATTGGTTGTTTTTGCATTTTTTTTTGACCCGCATAAATTCTGTGGTGCATAAATTACTTAAGAACTGCCGGTTTTCAAGGCTGCTGATTGTTTAGAGATTCGAGTTGATTGAGTAGTGGTAAATGACACAGGTGACTTGTCGACAAGTTGAATACGGAGGGGGGAAATCGCTTATTTGACTCATTTGAAATCGTCTTGACGCTTATTCCGCGGTTGAACAAAGTCATCCTCGTCACTGAGCACAATTTCGTGTTCATGGTATAGCGTTGTAAAAAGCGATATTGATCACTAACATTTCTAGTGCAGTGTATTTTCGGCACTGCAGGTTCAAGAATCTCTCATCCTAACATTTCAACTAACCCATCACTAGCCGTGGCTTTGCGTTCAGGTGTGTGCCCGTGTGAACTGAGTTTCGATTATGTATCACACAGGGCGCCACCTGCGCGCACGGCAGGCAGTGTGCAAGCCATCTATTCTAAATATTCTATTTTTTTGAATTTTAACTTTTTAAATTTTGGAACTGGGTGATAATGATTTGGGGTTGGCGCAACAACAATGATTTCATGGATGATAATAAGGTGCACTACCCTGAGATGACCAAAAGTCAATTTTTACACGTGCGTATTTATATTGATATTTTGAGTGCATGGGAATAAAAATTTCTACATGTGTGTAAAAATGTTAACTTTTACACGTGTGCATTCATATTGATTTTGTCAGTACCATCTTTTTAATTTTTTTTAAAGATTCAAAAAGTTTACATTTACAGCATTCACTTGACACAAGTTTACTGCACTTCAAATCAGTCCAACCAAACAATTATCAATAACATTTTAAATGTAATAAACAGGGTGCACGCCAGGTCCGCCACCCAAATTCTGAGTCGGTGCCGGACGCCATATCTCAAGTCGTAGTGGGGGGATTTATTCAAAATTTTGAGGGCATATACTCGAAACCCACCCACTACTATACACCGGCTGGGGAAGGTCGGCGACCCACCTGAGTGTGGGTCGCCGTATAAATGATAGTTTTTTTTGAAAAAATCGCTGTCCACGCGAGGTCCGCCACCCGTTGTTTTTTTGATATAACAGGCTGCCGAACTAAAACTGTTGGGGGGAATTGATCGAAATTTTGAGGGGGTGTACACGACACCCCCCACTACTTTTCACGGAAGGTTGAGCCCCCTGGCGACCCCCCTGAGAGTTGACCACGGGAAAATAAAATGATATTTTTGAGAATTCGCTGTCCAGGTTGAGCACTGGACAGCGAATTCTCAAAAATGTCATATTATTTTCCAGCGGTCCACTCTCAGGGGGGTCGCCAGGGGGCTCTCAACTTTCCGTGAAAAGTAGCAGGGGGTGTCGTGTACACCCCCTCAAAATTTCGATCAATTCCCCCCAACAGTTTTAGTTTGGCAGCCCATTATATCAAAAAAACAACGGGTGGCGGACCTCGCGTGGACAGCGATTTTCTCAAAAAAACTATTCATTTATACGGCGACCCACACTCAGGTGGGTCGCCGACCTTCCCCAGCCCGTGTATAATAGTGGGTGGGTTTTGAGTATATGCCCTCAAAATTTCGAATAAATCCCCCCACTACAACTGGAGATATGGCGTCCAGCACCGACTCAGAATTTGGGTGGCGGACCTGGCGTGCACCCTGTTTACTTTAATTAACAACAATTCAAACGGTCTTGAAAGTTGAAACACGTCCACAAAAATGATGCAAATGTCAACAAAAGTAACACGTGAAATTATAAAAGGACAAATTCAGATGATCTATATCTATTCCATAATAAATTTACAATTTTAATTAATCTAAAATTTCATACATGTGATACAATTGCACCTTCTATAATTTCACCGTAATCATTCCAAAATTTTTTTGGACAAAAATTTTTTGCCTTTCAGATCAGTCAACATGTGGGGCCGCAACAATCAGGGCCAACTGGTGGCTTCCAATTTTCACCAAATGGACTTGCACGCTGCTGTCATACTGCTCTTCATCATCCTGGGTGGTGTCATGCTCAATCAACAGATAAACGATTTCGTGGCCCACCTTCACCACGGGAACGAGCCTACGCGGGGGCGGCTTAATAAATATAGAAACTATTTTATTCAGTTTTCAAAGTGTGGGGGGTACTTTTTCTACATGGCTGATTGACATGACTGTCAATTGTTTACGAAGGCCACTTGCCGTGTTTCAAGAGGGGGGGGTTCCAGCGCGGGGGCTTCAACCGGGGGGGGGGGTTCTTTTTCTAGATGGCTGACTGACATGACTGTCAGTTGTTTTCGATAGCCGCTTGCCGTGTTTCAAGGGGAGTGGGGGGTTGATTTAAGTTGTCAAGTACTGATAAATTGTACTTATTAACTAACGTTGCTATACCCAATTGGAGATACTGTATGCCCAAATCACCGACCAAAATGTCCTCGTGGGGCGGGCCGTCCAAAACAAACATGGCGCATGGCGCGGCCGCGGTGAACTCGGTGGCAATAGGGGTGAAGAGCAACCCCGGGTAACACAAACGCATTCTAAGCCTTTGTCCGCCAATACGAACGTGCACTTCGTCAGTTGTCGCCATTTTCTGTGAAAAGCACTGGAAACTGCGAGAGCTGATAGTAAACCGAGAAGACTAACAAAATGAGAAATAGGCTAAATAAATATGTGGGTATCAGTGACCGTATGTTGTTACATACATAAATACATAAAATATAAAATTACAAAATAACTTTGTTTTCTTTTATTTTATACAACAACCACAAAGGACACAATGCATAGACGAAAATCACACACAAAATGACACTTGGTGAAAAAATAACTCGTACACACTAGAAAATACTTTTTAAAAAGAGGGTGTACCTGTGCTCATTTTTGCCCGGTGCTCATCGCACGATGAGCACCGGGCAGGGTGCGTCCATGCAATGTAATGTAAATATGAGGGCACGATGAGCACCGAGCAAAAATGAGCACCGGGCACCGCACGATGAGCACCGGGCAAACATGAGCATGGCGTAACTTTTAACTGTTAAACTTTTAGGAAGCACTTTTAAAAAGGTTTTTAACAACGTTGCACATAGAAACGTTGAAAAAAACCAACAACATAATCTGACGAGGAAACACAAAACATCATGTCAAGCAGGGACGTAGCCAAGATTTTTGAGCAGATTGTATACGTAAATCTTTCGGAGGCACAATTTCTGGCACATTTTTTGGTCAGACCCGGGATGGGGGGGGTGGGGCGGCCGCCCCCCCTGGCTACGTCCTTGATGTCAAGTCAAGACTATGTGACACTCAAAGAGACTGTCAAGACTATGTGACACTATAAAACTCATTGTCAAAATTGCAACATTCCTAAAAAATCCCAAATTTCATGCAGTTTTAAACAAATTTTTCAAACAACAAAAACACAAAACTCAAAACACAGAGCGTGCGCACATTATCACAAATGTCTCCGACGTGATCAGGAACACCCGCACGCGCAGCGTGTCATCCACATCAGGAAGATCGACTTCAGGTTCTTGGTTCTGTTGGGGATCAAATTCATCCCAGACTTCGCGCATGTAGCGCGCACGCACTCTGATCGGTTGGTTGTGCGCAGTACCAATCACTGCAGTTCTGCAAAGTAATATAAAAGTTCAGGACGAGATAGTACACAGCTTTCACAGCGGGCCTTTGCCTCTGTGCATTTTTACCCGCTGTGCATGGTTACCCGGCGTGCATTTTTGTATTGGCTAAGAGGAGGAGAGGGGAATTGAGCTTGAATTTTCTACTAAATCAGCAACTTGCTAATTAAGACTAAATTAAAAATGGTTCTTTGACAATTTCAAACTTGACATCTGGATGTGCCATCTAGCTATGCCCACACATAATACCCCACAGAAAGCAGAAAAGTGCCACCACTCACTGTTCGACAGCCTCGGTCAGTTCCAGGGTGACTGGCGGCCCATTCTCTACGAAAATTTCGCTGACGTATAGCCCGATCAACCCCTCATTGCCAGGAACTCCACGTGGATCGGGCTGCTGATAAAAGTTCGCGGTCATGTATTCGACTTCCACGAAAACCATACGGCGGTCGACTTCAAAGGCGCAGCTGCCGCGGGCGAGCGGCATCTCAAAAGTTACATGCAATTTCCGGGGTACACAAGCAATACATATGCTCATACGTTTACTCAATGTATACGCATGATAGAGTTCAGAGTAGGGATGGCCAGTGCTTTTGTTCACGCGCTTTTTTTTCAAAAACGCCGCTTTTTTATAAAAAAAAGCGCAAGGGTCCCAGCGCTTTTTTTAAAAAAAGCAGTGGCCTGAAAAGTGCCTGGAAGAGTGCCAACGGCAAACTGCGAGAAACTGGGCTGAGCCGAAAGTTCACCAAAAACACAAAATAAAATTAAAATTAATAAGTAAATAAATCTATGGTTATCTAGTGTCTATGCCACCTTATGGTTGTTAAAATATTGTTTCATTTAAATTTCTATATCGATTAATTGTTTATTTCGATTCATTTATTATTCACCGAACTGCGCCACAAAAAACTTCATAGCAAAACAACATGACAAAAGTACAGCTGGAAGTGAACAAACCACTTAAAAAAGAAAACACTTTTAAGAAAAAAACACTTGGAGAAAGGTTTATAAAACAACTTTAAAGAAAGTGCAAACCATGCACACAGCAACCGACCATAAAAAGAAATATTCAATCAGAGCCGTATCCAGGATGGGGGGGGGGCTGCAGCCCCCCTTCCTGGGCAAGATGGAAACACACGGGATCACATTAACTTCAGGTGTATTCAGGGAGGGTGCACCCTGCACCCGAGGGTGCACTGTTTCGCACATACGCCTGTTTCGCACAAACGCCCGTTTTGCACATGGATGAAACCTGTTTCGCACAAACACCCGTTTCGCACATAACTGATGTGTATGTGCGGAACAGGCTTTTTATCAGGCAAGGAATCGAAAACTTGACATTTCTTCAACAGTGTGAGGATCATTTTTAATGCAAAAATTTGTCATGCATGGAATTGAAGACATTTGAACCTTTTTCCATGAGAAATTTTTGCATGTGAAATATTTTTTTCATTAGATATCCGAATATCATAAATGCAAATAATACATGTAATAAATTTTACTCGAATAATGATGTTTTTGGAAGTCATTTGAATGGTGAATTATTGCATAGGGGTGAATTATTTGAGTAAATAGGGTCAACGTAACAAATCAATGTCAGTAACAAAATTCTGTCGAAAAATTCACTTAACTTCCACTATAAAAATTCAACTAAATTTCAATTTTCTCCTCGCAATACCACTGGCGGAGGCATTGGCAACATTTGCAGCATTGGTAGTCGAGGGAATTTCTTTATTCAGCAACGGTGTACGCTGAGAAAGTGAGTTAGAGTGTGCATACCGTATTACCTTGAAATACCCCCATTGGGGTTTATTATGAGGGTGCACTGTTTTGCACAAACGCCCGTTTCGCACATGGATGAAACCTGTTTTGCACAAACGCCTGTTTTGCACATAACTGATGCGTGTGCGAAACGGGCCTGTGTGCGGAACAGGCATATGTGCGTGTCACAGACTGGCGTGTGACTGTGCATCCACATTCCCCCCCTTCCCCGCAGCACAATGAGTTCCAGGCTGCCGGCTGTCTGAGTTTTCATTTTGCAAGGGATTTTCCATGAATTTTGACACTTTGCATGACATTTTACATTTTACATGGTCAAAAGTCATGGAAAATGCCCTGCAAAATGCCAACCGAGTTTCCATTTTGCAGGGCATTTACCATGACTTTTGACACTTTGCATGAAATTTCACATTTTCCATGACTTTTGAGACTGAAACCCTGTCGCATTGCGTCATTCAAGATGTTGCATTGTCTGCGCATTATACAGCCAGCCAGTGCCGCCTGGAACCAATTGTGCTGGGGGGGGGGGGGTAAAGTCATGGGGTGCCCAGTCACGACGCACACGCACATACGCCTCTTTAGCACATACGCCTGTTCCGCACATCAAACCATTCTTTTGTGTTTACGTTGCATACGCTGCACTTTGAAACTTTGCCCAAAACTTTGAAAGAAACTAGTTCGAATTTTGAGAAATTTTGAAATTCTAATAGAAATGATGTACATGATGTATTTATTACTACTAATTTGCATTGCAGTTACACTTATACGCTCATTTGTGTACAGATGTACACCTATAGCCAAAATATGACCTATTTCCTCACGTTTATTACTGATTTTGTGTATGAAAAAGCGTATTCTTTACTATGAATTTCACGAAAATTTCTGACGAAACAATAAACCCCCCTCGAATTAACCCCACCTCAACATTTGCTGGCGAAATAATAAACCCCCATGGGGGTATTTCGAGGTAATACGGTATTTTCTTTGCTTTGAGGGATGGGAATGTCCAATAATCAAAATAGTAGGATAAGTGTTGACTTTTATATTTTAAACGAACCAAACTATGCAATCAAATTGTGTATTCTATTTCGTACTGTTACTCATTCAACAAAATTTGTACTGTGCGAAAGGGGGAAATTTGAGGGGGGTTAATTCAAGGGGGTTAATTTGAGGGGGGTTAATTCAAGGGGGGTTAATTCAAGGGGGGTTAATTCTAAGGCGGAGTCAGGTACAAACAAGGAATATTTTATTGTCATGTTTTGCTTTTTTGCTGGAATTATTGTAATTTTTTTAATGATGACGTCATGATGGAGTGTTTCGTTAGTAAAATGCATAGCATGTGGTCCGTCGAGTATATGGTTCATGCAAAGTGAGATGTCGGAAAGATTAGAAAGACAAAAAGTGGAAAGGGAACCTCGTATGCTGGTGTATTGCGTTCTTTCGCACGTTTTTCCTCTGGTGACTTCAGTGACAATGGGGAGTTGTGGTTGGGGGGTTCTGGTGGAGGACCTGCTGAGAAGTCACTGGGCTCTGGCTGCTCAGAGCCAGGGGGCTCTGGTGGTGTAACTGCAAATAAAGTGTGTCAAATTTTAGTCATTTTGTATCCATTTATGTATCTACAAAAATTTCTGGCGAAACAATAAACCCCCCTCGAATAAAACCCCTGATCTGCTGGCAAAATAATAAACCTGGCGGTATTTCGAGGTAAAATGGTATGTGTCTTTTTATGAAAGGGAAATAAAAGTTACGAAAGTCAAAAAATTTGAAAACGTTTTTGAATTCTTATTTGCCAACTCTACACATACTTCATTCACCCATTTCCTTTTCATTTTAAACGCCATTTCCTCCAGAAATTTTACATGAAATTTGATCACCTAATTTTTGCAATTATGCTGAAGAATCAGCTTTAACTTCATCTAAAAATAACAATTGTTTAAGTGAATTTTTTCTGAAAGTTTTTAAATAATAATTGTGGTGGCTGGAAAGCTTGGAACCAACAATTTTTGTCCCTGGGTTTCAGCCAAGGGTGTCCCTCCAGGCTGATGTAGCCATGGTCGCCGTAATCATATGCCAATTCCTCCATGGGAGCTATATCCCGCAGAGCCTTCAAAACCAGCCTGGGATTTCCATCCAAATTTAAAATGGCCATTTTCAAATTGGGCGGGAAAAATTTGTCTTTTTCATGCGAATGGTTGATTCGGCGCGCAAAGTGATCAGGGTTCTCTTCGGTTGCATCGAGGCTGTGGAAAAATGAGTAAATAAGTAAATCACAGTCTGCATAGATAGAAAATAAACTCCCTCAGAATTCACACTCATAAAAAATAAACCCCCGGGGGGTATTTTGAGGAAATACCGTACATAATTCTTCTTATATATGGTGCTTATTGCTGCATTTTTCTACTTCTGCGTACTTTACAAACACCAAAATAGTACTGGGAGTTCAGGCAATATCTGTAAAAGTGATAAACCCCCCTCAAAGTACCCCCCTCAATTTAAGACATCCCCGCTCAAAATTTTCACTCTGAAAAAATAAAAGTAAACAATAAATATATAAATTTCCACGTGGGACTTCTATTTACAACAAACCTGCACCGTTTGTTCTGGAAAGTGAAATAATAAATGAAGTTGCTTGGGTTCTCCAGCAGTTCTTCATCACGCTTGCTGACATCCTTCCCCATCCTCAGGATGCCTTTATACTCTACCACATACTCTCCCCTCTTGATCGGCACCAGCGTTTTCACCCCCCTTCCTGTAAAATATTAGACTTACATTATTAGTAGCGTATGAGTACCGTATTTCCTCGAATTACCCCCTCAAACGATGTTCTAACGTAACACAGTAAGTGTTTTGAACGTCTGTTAGGCATTACATCCGAGAAATACCCTGATAATTAGTTTGGAAACTGAATGTTTCCCACACTACAAGCGTATTTACCTGTTTTGACAGGTGTTTGACATTTTGAGTGTGGGAAATACATTTTTGTTGATTTAAGTCGGAAGCTTAACACTTCCCAAAAATGTAATCAGAGTTGACACATTTAAATACCAAAATGAAAAGTGACATCACATGTCACTTGCCCTATTTTACTTGATTTTCACTAATCCTAGTTGGCAAGTTCGAGCGATAATCAAATTTCCGAATTTATGAGCCGAATATATAATATTCGACTCCCAAAAATAGGCTTGAAATTAATTAATTACCTAATCACAAAATCATAGTGCCCATTTTGAGGGGGGTATTTCAAGGAAATACGGTATGTGGAATCTGTGAAACTACCAGAAAAAGCAACATGAGAGTTATTTTCGGTATGCCTTTTTTGTCTGGGAGTTATTTGAGTGAAATTATTTTGTCGTCAGAATATCAAGTTATTTTAGGGGTGTTTGAGGGGGGGCTTTTTTGAGGATATACTGTGTGTATGTAAGTATCCTTAAACGTGGAAATTTTGATGAAATAATACTATCACATCACTAGGGTTCAAACGGGACTGCAGTCCCGGTACATGGTTCGGCAAAAAGTCGGGACTGGGGCGGTCCCGGTCCCGGTCCCGGTCCCAGTCCTGACACCCCAGTCCCGGTCCTGACACCCCAGTCACGGTCCTGACACCCCAGTCCCGGTCCCGGTCCCGGTCCCGACAATTCAAAAAAGCCAGTCCCGGTCCCGGTCCCGGTCCGGACCCCCCAGTCCCGGTCCCGGTCCCGGTCCGAAAAACTGGTCCCGTTTGAACCCTACACATCACGCCTTGAATGACCTCCTCCTCACATTGCGATGACAAAAAATAAATGAAAAAAAATTGTGCATTTTTATAAAATTACATATGAAAAGCTGTAGGAAAACAATGGCCCTCCAAAACTTCAAATGCCAACCTTTCCAGTGATACTCTGAAAACTCCAAAAAGCGACCTTCCTCATTCTGAATAGCATCTACAATTTCTCTATCTTTATCTGCTTGTGATTGAACATGCCTCTTTGGTCTTGGCAAACTGGCAGCCTGTGCCGAGGTACTGCTAATGCTAGGTTGGTGAAAATCATCCATTTCCAACCTGCAAAGTTTACATAATCAGCCAATTGTAGATTTTGGGCAGCCATAGATTTTATATATAACCGTATTACCTCGAAATTGCCCCATGGGGATTTATTTTTTCACCAGCAAAATTTGAGAGGGGGTTTATTCGAGGGGGGCAATTATTCAAGGGGGGTTTATTTCGTCAGAAAACCATTGGAGGCATGAATGTCATTTGAAGTGTCAAAAGTCAAAAGTACGGGCACTTTACTTGGGCACCGACCCACACCCAATTGCACCATTATAATTAGTAAAAAATGTAAAAACTAATTACTAAAAAATGTACAAACAAAAACTGAATTTTCAACAACCCACGCGGTTGGAGCGGGCGCGGCGCTGCCGGACGCGGCCGGCACGGCAGCGTTGCCAGACAGGGCGGGCACGGTGGCAGCGTGGCTGGAACGGGGGACAATGTATGCGCTGGAAGGAATTGTACGGAATTAAAATGCTATCAAACATACAGTAAGCACAGTAACTAGTCAAGTAAAGCCCCCCTCCCTCAAAATGAACTGTATGTACTTTTGTCCGCGACTATTCGCACATGCAATGGAGGCATGAAAACCGACATAAATACCGTAATTTGTAAATTGTACCACTCTAATTAGTAAAAAATGTACAAACTAATTACTAAAAAATGTACAAACTAATTACTAAAAAATGTACAAACAAAAACTGAATTTTAAACAACCCACGCGGTATGGGCGGGCGCGGCGCTGCCGGACGCGGCCGGCACGGCAGCGTTGCCAGACAGGGCGGGCACGGTGGCAGCGTGGCTGGAACGGGGGACAATGTATGCGCTGGAAGGAATTGTACGGAATTAAAATGCTATCAAACATACAGTAAGCACAGTAATTAGTCAAGTAAAGCCCCCCTCCCTCAAAATGAACTGTATGTACTTTTGTCCGCGACTATTCGCACATGCAATGGAGGCATGAAAACCGACATAAATACCGTAATTTGTAAATTGTACCACTCTAATTAGTAAAAAATGTACAAACTAATTACTAAAAAATGTACAAACTAATTACTAAAAAATGTACAAACAAAAACTGAATTTTAAACAACCCACGCGGTATGGGCAGGCGCGGCGCTGCCGGACGCGGCCGGCACGGCAGCGTTGCCAGACAGGGCGGGCACGGTGGCAGCGTGGCTGGAACGGGGGACAATGTATGCGCTGGAAGGAATTGTACGGAATTAAAATGCTATCAAACATACAGTAAGCACAGTAATTAGTCAAGTACTGTATGTACTTTTGTCCGCGACTATTCGCACATGCAATGGAGGCATGAAAACCGACATAAATACCGTAATTTGTAAATTGTACCACTCTAATTAGTAAAAAATGTACAAACTAATTACTAAAAAATGTACAAACTAATTACTAAAAAATGTACAAACAAAAACTGAATTTTAAACAACCCACGCGGTATGGGCAGGCGCGGCGCTGCCGGACGCGGCCGGCACGGCAGCGTTGCCAGACAGGGCGGGCACGGTGGCAGCGTGGCTGGAACGGGGGACAATGTATGCGCTGGAAGGAATTGTACGGAATTAAAATGCTATCAAACATACAGTAAGCACAGTAATTAGTCAAGTAACGCCCCCCTCCCTCAAAATGAACTGTATGTACTTTTGTCCGCGACTATTCGCACATGCAATGGAGGCATGAAAACCGACATAAACACCGTAATTTGTTAATTGTACCACTCTAATTAGTAAAAAATGTACAAACTAATTACTGAAAAATGTACAAACAAAAACTGAATTTTAAATGACCCACGCGGTATGGGCGGGCGCAGCGCTGCCGGACGCGGCCGGCACGGCAGCGTTGCCAGACAGGGCGGGCACAGTGGCAGCGTGGCAGGAACGGGGGGCAATGTATGCGCTGGAAGGAATTGTACGGAATTAAAATGCTATCAAACATACAGTAAGCACAGTAATTAGTCAAGTAAAGCCCCCCTCCCTCAAAATGAACTGTATGTACTTTTGTCCGCGACTATTTGCACATGCAATGGAGGCATGAAAACCGACATAAATACTGTAATTTGTAAATTGTACCACTCTAATTAGTAAAAAATGTACAAACTAATTACTAAAAAATGTACAAACAAAAACTGAATTTTCAACAACCCACGCGGTATGGGCGGGCGCGGCGCTGCCGGACGCGGTCGGCACGGCAGCGTTGCCAGACAGGGCGGGCACGGTGGCAGCGTGGCAGGAACGGGGGGCAATGTATGCGCTGGAAGGAATTGTACGGAATTAAAATGCTATCAAACATACAGTAAGCACAGTAATTAGTCAAGTAAAGCCCCCCTCCCTCAAAATGAACTGTATGTACTTTTGTCCGCGACTATTCGCACATGCAATGGAGGCATGAAAACCGACATAAATACCGTAATTTGTAAATTGTACCACTCTAATTAGTAAAAAATGTACAAACTAATTACTAAAAAATGTACAAACTAATTACTAAAAAATGTACAAACAAAAACTGAATTTTAAACAACCCACGCGGTATGGGCGGGCGCGGCGCTGCCGGACGCGGCCGGCACGGCAGCGTTGCCAGACAGGGCGGGCACGGTGGCAGCGTGGCTGGAACGGGGGACAATGTATGCGCTGGAAGGAATTGTACGGAATTAAAATGCTATCAAACATACAGTAAGCACAGTAATTAGTCAAGTAAAGCCCCCCTCCCTCAAAATGAACTGTATGTACTTTTGTCCGCGACTATTCGCACATGCAATGGAGGCATGAAAACCGACATAAATACCGTAATTTGTAAATTGTACCACTCTAATTAGTAAAAAATGTACAAACTAATTACTAAAAAATGTACAAACTAATTACTAAAAAATGTACAAACAAAAACTGAATTTTAAACAACCCACGCGGTATGGGCAGGCGCGGCGCTGCCGGACGCGGCCGGCACGGCAGCGTTGCCAGACAGGGCGGGCACGGTGGCAGCGTGGCAGGAACGGGGGACAATGTATGCGCTGGAAGGAATTGTACGGAATTAAAATGCTATCAAACATACAGTAAGCACAGTAATTAGTCAAGTAACGCCCCCCTCCCTCAAAATGAACTGTATGTACTTTTGTCCGCGACTATTCGCACATGCAATGGAGGCATGAAAACCGACATAAACACCGTAATTTGTTAATTGTACCACTCTAATTAGTAAAAAATGTACAAACTAATTACTGAAAAATGTACAAACAAAAACTGAATTTTAAATGACCCACGCGGTATGGGCGGGCGCAGCGCTGCCGGACGCGGCCGGCACGGCAGCGTTGCCAGACAGGGTGGGCACGGTGGCAGCGTGGCAGGAACGGGGGAAAATGTATGGGCTGAAAGGAATTGTACGGCATAAAAACGCTATCAAACATACAGTAAGCACAGTAATTAGTCAAGTAACGCCCCCCTCCCTCAAAATGAACTGTATGTACTTTTGTCCGCGACTATTCGCACATGCAATGGAGGCATGAAAACCGACATAAACACCGTAATTTGTTAATTGTACCACTCTAATTAGTAAAAAATGTACAAACTAATTACTGAAAAATGTACAAACAAAAACTGAATTTTAAATGACCCACGCGGTATGGGCGGGCGCGGCGCTGCCGGACGCGGCCGGCACGGCAGCGTTGCCAGACAGGGTGGGCACGGTGGCAGCGTGGCAGGAACGGGGGAAAATGTATGCGCTGAAAGGAATTGTACGGCATAAAAACGCTATCAAACATACAGTAAGCACAGTAATTAGTCAAGTAACGCCCCCCTCCCTCAAAATGAACTGTATGTACTTTTGTCCGCGACTATTCGCACATCCAATGGAGGCATGAAAACCGACATAAATACCGTAATTTGTTAATTGTACCACTCTTATTAGTAAAAAATGTACAAACTAATTACTAAAAAATGTACAAACAAAAACTGAATTTTAAACAACCCACGCGGTATGGGCGGGCGCGGCGCTGCCGGACGCGGCCGGCACGGCAGCGTTGCCAGACAGGGCGGGCACGGTGGCAGCGTGGCAGGAACGGGGAAAAATGTATGCGCTGAAAGGAATTGTACGGCATAAAAACGCTATCAAACATACAGTAAGCACAGTAATTAGTCAAGTAACGCCCCCCTCCCTCAAAATGAACTGTATGTACTTTTGTCCGCGACTATTCGCACATCCAATGGAGGCATGAAAACCGACATAAATACCGTAATTTGTTAATTGTACCACTCTTATTAGTAAAAAATGTACAAACTAATTACTAAAAAATGTACAAACAAAAACTGAATTTTAAACAACCCACGCGGTATGGGCGGGCGCGGCGCTGCCGGACGCGGCCGGCACGGCAGCGTTGCCAGACAGGGCGGGCACGGTGGCAGCGTGGCAGGAACGGGGAAAAATGTATGCGCTGAAAGGAATTGTACGGCATAAAAACGCTATCAAACATACAGTAAGCACAGTAATTAGTCAAGTAACGCCCCCCTCCCTCAAAATGAACTGTATGTACTTTTGTCCGCGACTATTCGCACATCCAATGGAGGCATGAAAACCGACATAAATACCGTAATTTGTTAATTGTACCACTCTTATTAGTAAAAAATGTAAAAACTAATTACTAAAAAATGTACAAACAAAAACTGAATTTTCAACAACCCACGCGGTTGGAGCGGGCGCGGCGCTGCCGGACGCGGCCGGCACGGCAGCGTTGCCAGACAGGGCGGGCACGGTGGCAGCGTGGCAGGAACGGGGGGCAATGTATGCGCTGGAAGGAATTGTACGGAATTAAAATGCTATCAAACATACAGTAAGCACAGTAATTAGTCAAGTAACGCCCCCCCCCGGTATGGAGTAAAGCATCGTATTAGTTCATAATTCTCATGTCAATATGACAGGGGGGACTCTATTTTGTATATATGTATACATAAAAAGGGGAAAGAATTATACATACCTATATTTACTCGGTTAATTCAATAACTCGTTAAATGAGGCGAAATTCAACATTTGCTTTCAAAAATTTCGAACTTGACATTACTCAAATACCTCATATATTACACATATCCTCATATCCCCATACGCGGACAAAAACTGAATTTTAAACACACCACGCGGCGGGCATGGCGTTGTCGCCGGTCGCGGCGGGCACAGTGCTGTCGCTAGACACCTCTGGCATGGTGCTGTTCATGCCAGGAGCAGTCATTCGACATCTGTGCGAAAACAATTGGAAAGAAATAGGAAAAAAAAACGAAGGAAAAAAGACAAAAAGCACACCAAAAATACCTGTCTGGAATCCAGCTTGTCAACTTGCGCACTTGGACTTTGACAGGCGACGGGATGGCGTCATGCGGCACATCATCAGGTGTGTCAACATCCAATTCCGTGGTCTCTTCAATCGTGACAACATCCAACTCTGCGTTGCAAGGGACATGGAGCTCCTCAATTTTGGACAGGACGATGTGCAGCATGTCAACGACCTGTTCGCTGTTCTGCATGAAAACATTAATAGTTGAGTTAGTTCGTTAGTTTAAAACATGAAAACATGAGCACCCCAAGCAATGAAACTCATATGAACAAACCCGCATGAACAAAATGTCATCGGGGGATGGCATCTTGAAGCTCACAGGCAGATACTGACGGGCAAATTGCAAAAATTCGAAAACGCGCCGTTTCACAGTATATTCACACATATCATTTGGCGACACATACATGTCTCGATTGTGCAGAGCGGCTACTCTGTAAAATACACACAAATGTAATATTTGTACATGTAAAAAAGGGCTCAGCAGCTGTGGACATCAAACAACCCTGGACAACAAACACCCCTGGACAACAGCGCATGCTATCAATAATCACATGATTTAATCATTATTTCATTGAATTATAATTTAATTATCATTTCAACGTGAGATATAAATCTGTAGTTTGATGCGGCGCTGGTTATACCGCTGACACGACTGCGCGGCTGGATTGGAGTGCCGCGCGGTGACGCGTTAAAAGCATATAACAATAGCCTGCCGTGCGCGAGTGCGTGGGCCGGTAGCGCATTTGCGGCGCCATGGCGCCGGCTTGGCGGGCGTATGCGCGTGTCCGTGTTGTCCAGGGGTTATTCGCCGTTAAAAAAACAATGCAGATGTAAAAACAATAGATATGTCAAATGAGACTAACTTTGCCAGCAAAATGCCATCGACGAGCTGTGCGCTCAAAATCCAGGCGGTGCCAGCTGCCACTTCTGTCGACAGCAAATCGCCCAACTTGTTGCATACAGCTTGCAGCTTCTCCCTCAGCCTTCTGGGAATCTGCGTGGGTTTATTTGGGAAATTTGGCTTGCATGTGCACCGGGTTTAGATGCGCACAGGTACAGACCCTGATAACAACAACAGCACGCCGTTCTATTCTTGTCGTATGTACAAAAGTGCCAAAATCTGCCAAATAATTGCAACTCACCGCATCATTTACCCACTGTTTGTCATACTGCTTTGATGTGATGTCGAGAAAGGCATAAAATATGCTCATTCTATGCACTGAAAATCGGAATTCCTCCTCTGCGAGCAGGCCACGCATAAGTCTGTACGCGAGATTGCCCTGGTCAGGGTGTATCTTCTCCGGCTTCAATCTGGCCATGTGCAGCATTCTAGATTTTAGTGGACGCCACACACCCTCTATCGCATTTGAATTGACCCCATCCGGCCTCACAAATTGAACGCTGTGGTTCACCATAAGATGGGTGTAGCCATAGTGTGCGATAGTTCTGTAGGCCGCCCAGGAATCACTGATAATCACAGCTCCTGCACGAAAATATCAAAATAATTAACAGAAGAGAATAAGCACAAAATGAAGACTGAAAATGTAAAACCACCAACCCTTCGCAACGTTGTCCAGTATTATCCTAATAAGGGTCTCTGCATCCCGCCTCTTGACATATCGCATGCGCACCTGAAAAAAAACGGCTCTGAGACGGTGCCCAAGTATGCCCGGTGCCCAAGTATAAATACCGGTGCCCAAGTGAAGTGCCCCTACTTGGACACCGGGCGGCTCTTTACTTGTGCACCGGGCGGATGTTTACTTGGGCACCAAACAGGTGCAAACGCCCTGCCCATGCACAAGTATAGGAGCGATAGTCATGGAAAATGCCCTGTAGAATGTCAAATGTCATGCGAAGTGTCAAAAACTTACTAAATTAAAAGTTACCGGTAGGACCAAGTTATTTCCGACGGGCGCCTTTTCCACCCGCTCCATGAAAAAGGCTGAATGAACTGGCAAGGTTCCAAATTATATCGAATTGTAGACTTTTTGAAGAGAGAAATCCATGTTCTTTTGAGGCATGAAAGCTTTAGAAAGACATCGGGTTTATCTTACATTGATTGTAGCTCACCCTTATCAAGTTGTTCACCAACTTAGCGAACTTAAATACAAAAGGGGTTCAATTTCTATGTTCTGAAGAAATAAATGACAACTGAAAAACAAGTTATTGCTTAAGTATTTATTTTCAATATGAATTCATGATATGAGTTCTAGATGTCAACTAAACAAAATGTCAGATATGGCGTTATCTTTTATAATAAACCCCTCCCAAAATAATTCAAGTTGACAAGCCAAAACCTGTCAAATTAGAGATGTAAAAATACATGGCACCTACTTCGCTCATATTTAGAAATTATTAATCCTAGTTGCTAATTTTGCTAGTCAAATAATGAATAAAGATCTCGATCTCAATAATAATTGACATTTGGAAATCTATAACTCAGATAGGATACTCTTAATATAACTACTAATTAATCGACACTAGCCCTACTTGGGCACCGGGTATTACAACTTGTGCACCGGCCCTACTTGGGCACCGGCTTTACTTGGGCCCACGCCCATCATCAATTCAAACATAAATCAAAAAACAAAAGTGAAACATCAATTAAACTCACTTCGACCACTTTGTGATCGTTCAACTCGATCAAGCCAAAGATCCACGGCCCGTTGACAGAGGGTCCATAATTTTTGGATCTCGGCGCATATTTGTCACCTTTGAGCCGGCGGCCCTTCCTGTTTGTGTTTGGCTTCCGTCGACCTTTAAGCAGCGTCTCATCGATTTGAACGACGGACCCCGGTGTGGCACCAATCGGGTGTTTTTCCGCAAAAGTAATCCGGTGCGCGTAGATCAACTGCAACACGTAATATTTTCAAGGAATTCAGGATTTTAAATGACACAAAATAATGACGAAACTAGTGATGGAAAAGCGCTAGAAAAAAAATCGCCAGGCGCCAAGGGCGCCACAGAAAAAGGGCGCCAGGCGCCAAGGGCGCCACGGAAAGAGGGCGCCAAGCGCCAAGGGCGCCATGGCGCCATTTGAAAAATAGGGCGCCAGGCACCAAGGGCGCCAGGATAAATAAGTGCATAGAACGCCATGCGTGTGCTAAAACAGTTTCTACAGCACCCTAGTACACACATTCACTACTTAATTCGCGTTCTCCAGGATGTAATGAACAACAACAACACTAGAACAAAAAAAATAAAATAAAATCCACATGACGAATTCAAACACAATGGATATTGTCATTTGATAACAATCCATTCACTTCAAATAGACTGAATCGGACAAAAAATGGAATTGCAACGATTTGAATCTGTTGTTTTTTGATTTTGCAAGTTCAACGGTTCATCATTCTCGTCTTCTGATCTGTCAGACACATCTGATGGATCGTTGCACAAAAGATTTTCACTCGCTCACACCACTTTGTCCATTTTTCTGGCGAATTTAGATCATCCACAGATGCGTTTTTCATCTTTTTTTTCATTTACATAGCACTCACCTTGAAACCCTACTGGCGCCTTTTTGGCGCCCTTTTAAAGCAGGGCGCCAGGCGCCAAGGGCGCCACTGAAAAAGGGCGCTAAGCGCCAAGGGCGCCATGGCGCCTTTCAGGATGTGGGCACCAGGCACCAAGGGCGCCACAGAAAAAGGGCGCCAAGCGCCAATGGCGCGGCGCCCTTTGGCGCCCTCAATTGGCGCCAGCGCCATGGCGCCATTCCATCACTAGACGAAACCATAAACGACACTGAAAAAAATTAAAAATGTAAATAACATCACGGAAAGCTCTGAGCCAAAAAGTCATTGTCCCAAAGCTGGGCTGCTTTAATCGACCGCGACGGGAGTCCATACAGGCATACTGGTCCCTAATCTGATTGCGCGTCCATGGGGCAGTCCCAAGACATGTAAAGTGTAAAGTAAAATGTCAAATGTAAAGTCAAATGCAAAGTATAGTTTCAAATTTAGAGTCAAATGCAAAGTAAACTGTCAATTGTCATGCAAAGTTTGACTTTACATGTGTCAAATGTATGTATTGACAGTTTACTTTGCATTTGACTTTACATTTTACAGTTTACTTTGCATTTGACTTTACATTTGACACTTTACTTTACACTTTACAGGGCTTGGGACTGCCACCAGCCCATGGAAAATCCATAAACCAGCAGTAACACCTGCAAATTTAGTAAAATGCACATAATGCCTGCAGGAAAAAACACAGGACAAAGGATGTGTTCACCTCACCTGCCGCACACTCATAGATCTGAATGTTCTGCCAGTTGTCCTACTTGCATATGCGAAAAAACTGTTGTGCGCGAACGAACGCACTCTTGAGCAATTTGTGCATCGCGTGGAAGTTTCTGGGGCACTGTCAGGGTTCCACATCATTGCTCCTGTGCAACTATTTCTAAAACATGGCCCGTAGCTGAAAACGTGGGGGGAAGTTCATGGGCAGAAACTGTGAGCGTAATTTATCTATGACTTATGTTTATGAATTATGATTAGGGTTCAAACGGGATCCCGATCCCCATCCCGGATCCCGTGAAATTCCGGGATTTAGCAGTCCCGATCCCGATCCCGAAACCCCAATCCCGATCCCGATCCCAAAATCCAAAAATACCAATCTCGATCCCGATCCCGAAAACTTTCAAATCCCGATCCCGACCCTGAGAATCTCCCAAGTTTGGGATCCCGATCCCGGAAAAAATAGTGGAAATAATGACGTGTTTGCATGCAAAAATGTGAACGCAAACCCCCAGTGTCCATTTTATGTCACTTTACTGGCATCCAACAGTGTTTTGAGACCTTTATGAACAACTGTGAATGCCAGAACAGTGACAAAAATCTCTATCACTAGACCCCAATCCCAATCCCGATCCCAATCCCGTGACCCCAATCCTGGTCAATCCCGATCCCAATCCCGAGATCCCGATTCCATAAGTCCCGATCCCGATCCCGAAATCTCACTTACCAATCCCGATCCCGATCCCGAAACCTCAATCCCGATCCCGATCCCGAAAAGTCAATCCCGTTCTTTAGCCAATATTTGCATAGTATTAAAAAAAATCTCAACAAACACCCCATCCATAAGTAACCTTTCCTTGTCCCGGAAAAAAGCTACCGGTTTGGGCAACAAACCATGTTCCTGTGCAAAACGTATAGCATTGAGCTCGCTTTGCAGGAACTCGCAAGCCCAAAAAGGGGGGCTAGACGGGTGTGTCCGGGCGTGTGGCTCATATACAGTTACAGAGTCATCGACGACCACATCAATCGGTACAGGCGGCACAAACGCGGCCACGTCGTCCACCACAACGTCATTGACGACCACATCAATCGGTACAGGCGGCACAAACGCGGCCACGTCGTCCACCACAACGTCATCAACGACCACATCAATCGGTACAGGCGGCACAAACGCGGCCACGTCGTCCACCACAACGTCATCGACGACTTCACCGCGACGAGTTCTGTCCGTGACAACTTCATCGAGGATCAGGGGTCGGTTTCGCAAGTGGAGAAATGAGAAGTAAACAGGCGAAAGCAAACTGAAATGGCAAGTGAAATTACTTCTTTTTTAATTGTCACTTCGCTTTTTCCAATTGAATAGCCATTTTACTTCAATTTTGCCATTTCACTTCTCACTTCTCCACTTGCGGAACTGGCACCAGGTCGTCTGCAGAGAGTTCGACGTCAACGCTGACGTCCTCGACGTCATCGAGATCTTGCTCTCGGCGGATCAGGGGCCACTTCCACAAGTGGAGAAGTTAGAAGTAGAATGGCAAAAGCGAACTGAAATGGCAAGCAAGATTACTTCTTATTTAATTGTCACTTCGCTTTTTCCAATTGAATAGCCATTTTACTTCAATTTTGCCATTTCACTTCTCACTTCTCCACTTGCGGAACTGGCACCAGGTCGTCTGCAGAGAGTTCGACGTCAACGCTGACGTCCTCGACGTCATCGAGATCTTGCTCTCGGCGGATCAGGGGCCACTTCCACAAGTGGAGAAGTTAGAAGTAGAATGGCAAAAGCGAACTGAAATGGCAAGCAAGATTACTTCTTATTTAATTGTCACTTCGCTTTTTCCAATTGAATAGCCATTTTACTTCAATTTTGCCATTTCACTTCTCACTTCTCCACTTGCGGAACTGGCACCAGGTCGTCCTCATAGCCCGGGTAAACAACTTGCTCAACTTCGCCACCTAACATCACGACGCTCAAATACACATCAACAGACTTGTTGACATCAAGTACGTCCACAAGGTTTTCGGGAGGCTCCTCGGGAGGCTCCTGAGTTGCGGTAAAGTAATCGCGACAGGAGTGAGAAAAGAATAATTCCACCCTCTTAGACGAGAGGAAAAAACACCACCCCCCCTCAAAATAGACCGCCCTCATAAATATACCCATCAACAAATTAAATTGAATTGTAAACTATTCAATAGATAAATTTACCGAATCCATAGGACACGATCCTGCCGCCCAAACCGCCCGGCCAAAATAAACAAACGCGCTCTGCAAGAAACTGAACAGTTTAGCAGAATAGAACAAGTATTAAATATATACCGAGCAAAGTACATGCTAGGGTTCACACATGTAGGGTTCAAACGATATATTGTATTGAATATCGAATCTTGGATATCGATAATTTTTTAATATTGAATATCGAATATCGATATCGAAAATTTTGAAAAAAATATAGAATATCGACCATTTTTCCGATATACATACATATTGAACCTGTATTGTGTCCCAAAATTAGGTTATCATTTTCATTTTGAGTTGTTTATGATTGATCTGATGTGCTTCTAGATCTAGTATTGTATTTGAATATCAATATCGAATATCGAAAAAATCGAATATCGACCATTTTTCAATATCGATATTGAGGTTCCATATCGTATCGATATTGAATATCGAGTTTCAAAAAAATATATATCGAATATCGAATATCGATATCGAAAAGTCATATCGTTCTAACCCTTATGCTATGTGCAACAAACATATGTCTGCAAAATGCATAAATAATTTTCATATAAATATTCTGTTTTCTTTTCTTTATTCAGCAAAATGTC
The DNA here is from genome assembly GCA_964036195.1 of Sphaerolaimus hirsutus. Taxonomy (NCBI): domain Eukaryota; kingdom Metazoa; phylum Nematoda; class Chromadorea; order Monhysterida; family Sphaerolaimidae; genus Sphaerolaimus; species Sphaerolaimus hirsutus. The sequence goes on from CAXIWS010000384.1 coordinate 33,312, forward strand.
CTCATCAAAATGCAAACAACAACGATATGAAACGATCACACACTAGGGATGGAAAAAAAGCGCTTTTTTTTAACGGCCCCGCTTTTTTTAAAAAAAAGCGCTTTTTTTAAAAAATGTCGGGACGTTCACTAAAAAGCTCCCAAATATGGTTCTGTATCAATATATACAGGTATATCAGACAAGTGGCAGTACTTGTGATGATATATAGCCATAGAATGGCTGTGTAGCCATAGGATAGCATTATAAGTGGCGATTTCTGCCAAAAATACTTTTAATTTTGACTCATTATGTATATCACCCTTTGTGAATGTTTCGCAACTTCAAGTGAAGTGAGGCATGAAATAGTGCTTATAAATAAGGCTATAAGAGAAGGCTAATACATTGAGCGTAATGTTTTACACTGTAGAAGTATGTGGTAGGACATTGGCTGGATATTCTATGCTACACTAACATATCACTACTTGTTATTACATGATAGCATACAGGAATAGAAGCAATGGAACTAAAAATGCCACAAAACCGATGAAAACAACCACCAGTGGTAATGTGCATGTGAAATCACGCGCTTGCGCGCGAAAAATTGGAAAATACCTAGTGCATAAGTACTGAAAAATTTTGCGCTGGGACCCTTGCGCTTTTTTTTAAAAAAAGCGGCGTTTTTTAAAAAAAAAGCGCTTGAAAAAAAGCGCTGGCCATCCCTATCACACACCGTGGTGAAAATGCCAAAAAAAAATGCATGATCAATAATTGTCACATGACAAGCACGACAAAGTGTGACAAAGCGCTACATATACAAAAATACCAACACATTTACGTTAGCACACACACTAGTTGACACAAAATACCACACATGCTAGTTGATATCAATGTCAACTGGCATGCCAAATGTCAACTGGCATGCCAAATGTCAACTGGCATGCCAAATGTCAACTGGCATGCCAAATGTCAACTTGCACCAATCCCAATTTGAAGCTTGCATTAGAACGTCGTTCGCTAGCTCGTCAGCAAAATTAGAATTGGGATCGGAACCAGTTCACATTTGGTGTCAATGACAACTACTGTGTGTGTGCGAGCAATACAACATTACAAAACATCTTTCAAAAAATGCAAAAAACAGCATTCCTTAGCAAAAAATGAATTCAACAGATCAGAAATACACTAGAAAAACAACGTTAAAAAAGCGAGATTTCAATTCACTGTAAATAGGTACCAACAATTTCCTGAAAGCTTTGTGAAATTTTTAGGTTTAAATTTCAATTACGTAATTTCATCTGCTTTTTTATGTATTAGAGGTTCGGCAATACCACAACATGGGGCAGTATTCAAGGGTGGGAAATATGCAAGAAAATTGTTGGTTGGTTTGCATACCGGACACCGAATTTCCATACCGTAATTTTGACACGTAAATTACAAAAAAATACTCATTCAGTGCAGCGGGCAGAAATGATCAGGAATGAATCCGCCACCGTCATCAGGTACAGCTGCACGTACACTGAGTCGTCATCATCAGACGTGATGCCATCACAGTCTGACTCCTTGTCGCTCAACATGTAGACCCTGTCGGCAGAGCGAGGTGGGGATCGACAGCCTCTGCCCCTCTTGTCCTTCTTGCTCTTCTTTGAAGTTTTTTTCTGCGTTCAGGGAGGCGAGATTATCTCTAAGCACACCTGTCTTTTTGTCTCAGTCACAGACAATAGTCATCTCCACGAGTACATTGTCTGGTATTCGGTCGGTAGGCTTTCGGCGAGTTCACCGCGACGGCGGGTTCCACCTCACCTCACCTCCCATACTCACTTTTATGAGACACTTCTCGCCGGCGATAACAACCACCTTGGCGTCGCGCATGTAGTTTGGCACCGGCTTGCCGCTGCTGCCCATCGGCGCCGTGCTGCTGCTGCTGCCCATCTGCTGCTGCTGATTTTTGAGCGGGGGGGGGGCGGATTGTATACGGAGCCCGGCGAACGGGGGGGGGGAGGCGGCGCCCCCCCCTAAAATTTGTTCCTGTAGTAACGCAATGGGGCCATGGCGCTGGCGCCAGCGCCATGACTGTATTGGCGTTGGCGCCAACGCCAACGTGTACTATATTGCACTTATTTGTGCCGAAATTTATGGTACCGGGCACTGCTTTGACGGTATTTGTAGGGGTGATTTCACTCCTGAAAGTAAATTATGAATCATATATAGGGTGCGGTGCAGAAATGCGCCCTTGCGCGCAAAATTTTTGCTAAGTGGCTACAAAATCGCTTCACAAAAGTGCCGTTCCTGGCACATTTTTTTACCCGGCCCGGGAACGGGTGGGGGCGGCCCGCCCCCCCCCCCCTGCGTACGTCCCTGCTAAAGTCGACAAGTCCACAAAATGTGATTTTGAGTAAATCGCATTTTAAGTTATGAACCCAATTTCAGGTCTGTGGTGCGTGTCCAATTTGGCCCTCTCATGCTTTCCATTAAGTTCCATATGTTGACAATAAAGTGTCAAATTTTCAGCCCCTAATTAGGGTTCAAATGGGACCGCGGTCCCGGTACCCGGTTCGGCAAAAAGTCGGGACTGGGGTGGTCCCGGTCCCGGTCCCGGTCCCAACACCCCAGTCCCGGTTCCGACATTCAAAAAATCCTGGTCCCGATCCCAACCACCCAGTCCCGGTCCCGGTCCCGGTCCCGGAATTTTTCAGTGGTCCCGACTTCGATGATAAGTGATGGAAAAAATGTCGTTTTTTTCATCCCTTCTACAAAAATTTTTTTCCAACACTCCTAAATATAGTTGCGAGTTAACAAATCAAGGTATACGAGACAAGCGGTATTAGTTTGTGATGTTATGTATAGCATTATAAAAGGTGATTTCTGCCAAAAAATACACTTCTAACGACCCAGTCCCTGTCCCGGTCCCGACAATCCCAGTCCTGGTCCCGACAATCCCAGTCCTGGTCCCGACACCCCAGTCCCGGTCCCAGTCCCGGTCCCGACATTCAAAAATTCCTGGTCCCGATCCCGACATTGGAAAATTTCTGGTCCCGGTCCCAAAAACTGGTCCTGTTTGAACCCTACCCCTAATCTCAACGTATATGTGAAAAATGGGGTGTCCATAAAATTCCATTCGGTCAGAGCAAAACTGTTTTTGGGAGGGAAATGGACTTGTCGCCTTCTCGCACGCGAGAACATTTTTATTCCCGCCCGCGTTGCGCATCCCTTATGGGAAATTTATGCACTTGTCAACTTTTATAAATCGGTGCCCATAGTGGACTTATCACATTTCTTGTGTTTTTCCCCATAAAAAAAGGACGCGGAGGATGGACTTGTCAACTTTTAGCCCAAAACTAAGTGGACTTGTCGACTTCTTGCCCAAATTTTTTTATTTTTCCCCAAAAATGTCAGATTTGACACTATGCCATATGGGCATGTGAGGTCAAAACAATTATGGAAAATGATGAAAAATCTGCGGAAATAGTCACAGATGACGTTTCCGGGCCTAACTCGAAATTTTCATATATTGGACTTGTCGACTTTTAGAATTGGACGCCTCAATTATGAAAGTGGACATTGTATTGTATGTACTTTTGTCCGGGACTCTGCAAAAATGAATGGAGTCACGGAAATCTAAAGTAAGTACCGTAATTGGTCCAATAAAGACCCCTCATCAAAATGAAAGGTGTATGTACTTTTGTCCGGGACTATGCAAAAACGAATGGAGCCATGGAAATCTACAGTAAGTACAGTAATTGATCCAATAAAGCCCCCCCCCGTTACCTGGAACTCGTAATCCTCTGGGATATCTTCAAAACTACAGTCAATCTTTTTCACCAGCGACTCCAGCGGAGGGCGTTGCTCCCAGTCATCATCATTGCCGTCGTCGTCGTCATCGGCAGCGATCCAATGGTTGCGCATGAAGCGCACGCGGGCAATGATGGGCTCTCCGTGCGCAGTGCCAATGACAACCGAACTGTAAAATTTCGACAATATGACGATAAAGTGACAACAGGGGTATCTTGAATTTCGACCCTCTGAGTGGTTGGATAGATAACAAATCGCTCCTCCATATGGATAGATAGCTAAAAAAATTTCTGGGGGGTTGGGGGGGGGTTGGGGGGGTTGGGGGGGGGGGTTTGGGGGGGGGGGTTGGGGGGGGGGTTGGAGGGGGAGTGTGGTGGTTCAATATGAGGGTGTACTAATAGCCACATCTGCTCGTTACGCACATTTGCCTGTTTTTTTCACTTAACACTTTTTCGGCAAGGGCCCATTCCGCAAAAAAGCCCATTCCGCATTTTTGCCCATCCCGCAAATTATGTGACCCATCCCGCAAATGTGCCCATTCCGCAAACAGGTGATGCAACTTGCGGGATGGGCCATTTGCGGAATGGGCACATTTGCGGGATGGGCAAAAATGCGGAATGGGCTTTTTTGCGGAATGCTACACTGTCCACTTTTTCAAGTGATTTTCAGATATGAGTGAAGTGAAAGAAGTTCACTTATGGCATTGCACAACTTTTTTTTACTTCACTCATATTTGAACATCACTTGAAAAAGTGTCAAGTGAAAAAATGGGCAAATGTGCGTAACAGGCAAATGTGCGTAACGGGCAAATGTGCGTAACGGGCAGATGTGCGTATTAGGCATGCCCCGTTCAATATATAGTCTTTTTCAGGGCTTAGAAAGAAGAAAAGGGAGAAAAATAGCTAAAAGTAGGTGTAAAATAGCTCAAAATGAGTATACAGAGGCAACACCCCCCCCCCCATTTGAGACCCCTGAGTGACAACAAAAACTGCTCCACCCACTCCAACGTGAAGAAACCCCACTAACTTGGTGGTGAGCTCGGACACTTCTAAGGTCACGGGTGGCCCCCTGGTTACATACTCTCTGTCGATGAGCAGCAACATAAGTCCTTCACCCTCGGGAAGTCCGGATGGGTCCTGGACCTGATTCAAAATAGTGCTCTGATATTCGATCTCGAGCAAAACCAGTAGGCCATGTAAACCCAGTGAACATGTCGGCCTGTTGAATATGTGAATAACATGACCCAGGGGTTTTGTAGATTTGGACCCCCGCGGGGGTTCATATAGATAGCAAATCGCTCCTCCAGAGGGATAGATAGCTGAAAAAAATTTGGGGGGCGGGGTTAGTGGGGGTGCAATATATAGGCATAGAAGGGAGGAAAAGGAGAAAAATCGCTAAAAGTCTGTGGAAAATGGCTAAAAATGGGTATATAAGGACATATAGTACTAAAAATAGCTGAAAATAGGCAGTTTAACGCATGAACTAGTGATTTTGGAGGTGAAAATCTATATAAAGGTATGAAAAATAGCGATTTTGAGCGAAAATTAGGGTAGTTTCTCAAAAATCCCTCGATATAGGTAGATAGCTGGCCGATTCGGGGGTGGGGGGGTTGGGGGATAGTAGCCAAAGAATTTGCCTCCGGGATCAATAGATAGATAGCTGAGAGGGCCTCCGGGATAGATAGATAGCTGGCGGATTTGGGGGTAACCCCTCCCCCTACTAAACCCCTGCGCTGAGTTAGAAAAATACAACATGACGTGAACACCTGACATGACCTGACACAAACTAAACCCCTGACATGACCATAACAAACTCACCTTTCTAAGAATTTCTAGCAGTGGTAGATGGAACCCTCGCTTGGAGCTAACTAGCACGAACTCTGCGACAAGAACAGGAAAGCTGAACGCATACAGAAAAAAAACAATGCAATCAAGACATATATTTATATATATATATATATGGAAAATTTCACCGAATGTCAATGCAATTAAAATGAAAGTACAAATAAATTTACTTTTATTTATTTATCCACCGAACTGCGACAAAAAGACTAATCTGCCCAAATCTGGCTTCAGCGAAAAAGATCGAAAAAAGCGAAAACTTACGAAACTGCACAAAGACGCAATGAAAACACACCGGCAATATTTCAATCTTAAGTAACACAACACACTTTCAACACTTAAGTAGTCATGTGCAAGCGCCACAACGTTGGCGCTAGGGATGGAAAAAAGCGCTTTTTTTAACGGCCCCGCTTTTTTTTTAAAAAAAGCGCTTTTTTCGCTTTTTTCAAAAAATGTCGGGACGTTCACTAAAAAGCCCCCAAATATGGTTCTGTATCTGTATATACAGGTATATCAGACAAGTGGCAGTACCTATGATGATATACATATAGCCATATAATGGCTGTGTAGCCATAGGATAGCATTATAAGTGGCAATTTCTGCCAAAAAATACTTTTAATTTTGACTCATTATGTATATTGCCCTTTGTTTCGCGACTTCAAGTGAAGTGAGGCATGAAATAGTCAACTTGGCGCCAAGCGCCAATGGCGCCATGACGCTTTTCCGACCCCTAGCGTCAAGCGCCAATGGCGCCAGAGCAAAATGGCGCCAAGCGACAGAAGCGCCGTGGCGCTTTTTGCTTTGGCGCTAGCGCCAAGCGCCAGCACCAGGCATTTTGTTCCTGGCGCCAGTCAAAAATAGCGCCAAGCGCCAAAAGCGCCATGGCGCTTTTCATGGGCATGGCGCCAAGCGATAATGGCGCCACAGCAAAATAGCACCAAGCGCCAAAAGTGCCATGGCGCTTTTTGCTTTGGCGCTAGCGCCAGGCGCCATCGCCATGGCGCTTTTACATCACTACACTTATGTGACACACAAGTATCAGAAAAAAACTCGTCAGAAAGATCAACGGATAGGGATGGCCAAAAAATGTTTTTTTAAACCTTTTTTATACAGCAGCCAACATTTTTTTAAACACGTGCCATCCCTATCAACAGGACAGCATCACAAAAAAACAACTAATCTGCCCAAATCTGGCTTCAGCAAAAAAGATCGAAAAAAGCGAAAACTTTTGAAACATGCACAAAGACACAATGAAAACACATCAACACACAGTTACAAAATACTACAACTTGGAGATTCACACTTTATAACAAACATTTTCCAATCGTATTTCCGATTTCCAATCTTAAATTAAACATTTTCTTCCTTTTCAAAATTATAATTCGGAAATGGAATGGGGCAGTATTCAAGAGTGGGTGAAAATAGAAAAGATTGTTCGTTTGTCCTAAAGATGCATAGATGCAACCATACAAAAGTATACCAGCATTTTCTACCTGAATTTCCTACAAAAACAACAAAACCACGTACCGCAAATCCTCGAATAACTCGCCCCTTTTGGCGAGGCGAGGAAAAAATAACTCCCCCCTCGAATAACTCCCCCTTTGGATGAAAACGATACAATACAAAAATACAAAAGAATATTAGCCTACAGCAGCGAAAGCAGATACATGTTGTGTATACACCTTTTTGTTGTAGTTGGACAGTTTGTAAGACATGAATTACATGAGTTTACAGACTACATCCATGCCATAAATTAAGTCCAAGTTTTCTGAGGAACGAATAACTCCACCCTTGAATACCTCCCCCCCCCAAAATGTCTGAGGATAAAAATAACTCCCCTGGGGTCTTATTCGAGGAATTAGGGTAATTTACGAAAAACGTGCAAACGTGCAAACATGCTTACTCGCTGGCGCGCGCAGACACGAGCACGAAGCTATCCGACATTATAATGTTCAACCGAACATACAGGGTGTCATCTTCATCGACATTTTTGTCATCAGGGGTAGAGCTCGACTCACTGACTGGCTTCGAATGTGCGGAGCAATAGGAACTACCACAGGGGCAGCCACAAACTGTTATCTTGGGACTGCTCTCGGCGTTGTAGTGCTTCGCCGGGCTCCTCTTCCCACCGCCACACTTCTTGGTCCGCTTTACGGGCTTTTTCTGTGTTTAGGGAGGTGACATCATAATAGTAAAATTATTATTTATCCAAATGTTACACAACTCTCTCCACTCCCACTCCCCAAATATGTACAAGATAAGCGGAACCATGTAGCGGAATCGTGAACTTAAATATAAATATATACTCACCTTCATAATACACCTTTCACCGAGAATGTTCACAATCCTGGCATCGCGCATGTAGAGTGGGACTGCTCCACTCGTGCTGGAGCTGCTGCTTTGCTGCAAATATCATTGCAGCGGTTATCGTGGCAATACCTCTAAATACCCCATGGGGGTTTATTATTTCGTCAGTAAAATTGGAGGGGGGGGTTAGTCCGAGGAGCATGACAGTATGACAGCATGTATCTTATGACAGGAGCAGGAGCCTGTCTACTTCCTTGTACAGGGGAACATATACCGTATATTTACTCGAATAATCCCCCCCGGGGAATTATTTTTTCGTCAGACATTCTTGAGGGGGGGACAATTTGAGGGGGGAACAATTTGAGGGGGGAATTACTCGAGTGGGGGGATTATTATTTCATCAAAATTTTCTAGCATGTTTCTACCGGGCCGTTTCTATCACACTACATACACATGTATGTCCTATTTCTATTGGTAGTGCACATGTTGACATAAATGTAAACCCCAACCAACCTGATCGTGATCGCGCCCGTCGTCGTCTGGCACCCACCGGTTCCTCATAAAGCGGGCACGCACGGTGATCGGTAGACCATGCGCCGTGCCAATGACGCCAGTACTGAAACAGATGAAGGAAAAATTAGCCCACTGATACATTACCGCCATGAGTTCAAACGCGAACACCATCCCAAATCCCAACCCCGAAAACTTAACCCCGACCGGGATCCCAAAAATCCCCAAAAAGCCAATCCTGATAAGGAAAAGTCAATCCCCTTTCAATCGTGCCTACACCTATGCGTATAGAAGTACCCAAAAAAGCGGAAGCACACAACAAAAACAGAACCGTGCAAGTCTGAACGAACGTAGTAACCACACTGACTTTACATCATATTCAGTCACCTCAAGAGTGACCGGTGGACCCCTGGTCACATGCAGGCGGTTCACGCGCAGCTCCATCAGCCCTTCGCTATCCGGAAGCCGTATGGCATTCACATCGTCCGCCGGTTTGCCATCGTACTCGATTTCCACGAGCACCAACCGCCCGCTGACGACAAAACAGCAGTTTGTCACCACCATCTGAAAGTTTAAGCAGGCCCTATTAACAGTAAACAAACAGCATTTCATAATTTGAAGCAATATTTATACTCATGCGACGTACATAACTATAAGAAAGATTGTGAGGTGCGAAATGCGCGAAACCCGGTCTGATGAAAGGTGCCCAAGCAATGCACATGTATGCTCAAGTAAAAAGCCGCCCGGTGCACAAGTAAATGTCCGGCCCCGTGCCCAAGTAGGGGCACTTTACTTGGGCACCGGTTTTACTTGTGCACCGGTCATGCGCACAATGCTCTCGCACCAGGTTTGGAAACCCAGAAATTCAGGGTTCGGCGAACAAGGTCACACGCATGGCACATACACGCGAAACTCACCTTTACAGGTAAGTCGATCAAGCAGAAATAGACGAACCCTGCCAACTGGAACACGAACGATGTCAAAGCTGAAAGGAACAAAAAAGAGAACCAAAGCTAACCAAACATGGGCTATCAACGTAAGGATATCTGTCTATCAATCGATCTATTCAGGATTTAGGATATCTGTCACCGTTAGTATGATAGTTGAAATCAGAGCTCCAAACACTTCAATTAAGATTCAGTTATTTCATTTACCAAACTGCGCACACAATGCATCGACAAAATCACATGAATATAGTGATGGAATGGCGCTGGCGCCATTTGAGGGCGCCAAAGGGTGCCGCGCCATGGCGCCATTGGCGATTGGCACCCTTTTTCTGTGGCGCCATTGGTGCCCACTTCCTGAAAGGCGCCATCTTTCCATGGCGCCCTGCCCAAAAAGGGGGCCAAAATGGCGCCAGCAGGGTTTCAAGGTGAGTACGGCATAAATGGAAAAATAAAGTAAAAATGTGTGGATAATCGGGAAAAATCGCTTCAAAAATCGACAAAGTAGTGCTAATGGATGAATCTTTCGTCCAACGCTTCATTAGAAGCGTCTGACAGATCATAGCTCAGGAAGATGGGTCGTCAAACTAGTGAACTCATAAATCGATGGATCCAAATGATTATTCAGTTTTTGTCAACTCCAATGGGAAAAGGGAAGTGTATTTTGTTTGCCATTTTACAGGGCATTTTACATGACTTTTTACACTTTGATTGACATTTGACATTTTACTGAGTCTGGGGGTGTGTGCAGTGTGTGAAATGTGTGCAGTATGATGCTGAAGAAAAGGCACAGATAGCATATTTTATGTAACTCTATTCTGGCGCCCTTGGCGCTTGGCGGCCCTCTTTCCATGGCACCTGGCGCGCACTTTCCGAATGGCGCCATGGCGCCATTGGCGATTGGCGCTTTTCCATCACTACATGAATACAAGAAAATACAAGGGAAAATACAATGACACAAATCAGTGTCAAAATACAACAAGACACTTTCTTCCACTTCAGTGAACTACTTGAAGAAAAAGCACTTTTTAGTGAAAAAGAGCCAAAGATAAAAAACAAACAACTTAATTGTAAAAAACAAGTGTGCATCAGTGCACACAGCAAAAACCGGTATTCAATGACAACTCAACCAAAACTGCGTCAGAAGATAAGGCAGAACGCAAGGGATAAGATCAGAAGATGTAAAATAACAGAAATGCAAGTGATAATATCAGAATATGTAAAATAACAGAAATGCAAGTGAAGAATTTACCACAAAATGCACTTTCACAATTTTTACCAACAATTTCATACTTTAAATTCTACACTTATCATTTGAAGTTCTCATTTTCCATTTAAATTACATGTATAGTATACATGAGATATAAAACTGGGCAGTATTCAAAGGCGGGATGTAAAAACGGGTGACCCAGGTCATGCTTAAACGACATCTAAACCCATCCGACATCTAGACTGGGACATGGAACATGTTGACACGGAACACATTTAATTATACCCGGCATGCTCAGAATAGGCAATAAAACACATGACATAATGATTTGGAAGGTGAAAATCTATAAAAGTATGAAAATTAGCGATTTTTGGTGCAAATTAGGTTAAAATTGCTCAAAAGCGCTCCAGATAGCTAGATATCTAGGCAATCAGCGGGGTGGGGGGGGGGGGGTTCGCAGGGGAAAGTAGCCAAAAAAACTTGCCCCAGGGATAGATAGATCGATCGCTGGGCGGTTTGGGGTGGGGTTACCTGCCCCCAGTTGACATGGATGACACAAAATTAGATGTGCGGTCGGTCTAGATGTTGGATGGGTTTAGATGTCAGACAGCACGAGCTCATAAATGGGGCAGTATTCAAGGTGGGAGATATACATGAAAATTGTTGGTGTGTTGATGTACTGTAAATGTTGATGTTTATGTACCGTTCAACAATTGTACAATATGTATAGTCATCGGACATCACACTTTGCATGGAAACCTACCATAACCCATCTGAATAATGAACCAAAAATAATAGTTTTATCAACACAAAATTTCGTTTTTACTATGGAATAATTAATTATGAAAATTTATCACAAGGTTTTATTCATCAAATTATGGTAGGATTCTGTGCATACTTTGCGGTTCGCCGAGTATACTTTATGCAACCCGATGCAACAATTATGCTAACTGTCTGTATATACTCGAATACAACTCCAGGGGGGCTATTTTTTCTTCAGAGTTTTTATGCAAGGAGGAGTTATTCAAAGGGGGGTCTTATTCGAGGAAATACAGTAACTGTGAAACCTACAGAATAGAGAGACCTATACTAGAGATTCACGAAAGGAGATTTTATAGTAAACTGAAAGCAGACCAACAATTTTCTATTTAAAACACAATTTACATGGCCAGTACTACAGTTCAAACGGGACTGCCTTTTCGGGATTGGGATTGGCTTTTTGAGATTTAGGGATCGGGATTGGGATTTCAAAAGTTTCGGGATCTGAATCGGGATTTTTTCTTGAGATTTTGTGATCAGGGCCACAAAATTCCGAAATTTCTCAGGATTTGGGATCGGGATCCCGTTTGAACCCACACAGTACTCGAAAGTGGGTCATATTCATTCATGGAGGTATTCAAGGGTAAATGAAAACTGTTGGTTACTTATTTACCAAAAACTAAACCACCGAAAAAACAATCAGTCTGTGCAGCGCACTGACACAAGTACAAAATTGTCACCCAGGGTCACCAGATAAACTTGCATGTAGAGGGAGTCATTTCCCTCGGATTCCACCTCCGTCTCATCACTGGAGGTTGTGTCGTAAATGCTGACCTCGCTGTCCGTTGAATGCCAGGAGCTGTTCACCCGCGAGGAGCTGCTGCAGGCACCCCGGCGGTTGTGCCCAGCCTTCTTGCTCGCGCGCCAGCCCTTTTTGGAACGCTTCGACTTCTTTTTCTGCATGTATGTAAAGGAAAAATGTATACGAAAATTGACACCAAATAGTTGACGCCAAAAATTTGCTAGCCCCCCCCCCCCACCCGAGTCTGTATTACCAAAAAAAACTAAAAAGTACAGGATATTCAAAAATATTCCATATTTTCAATCAATTTCAATTTATTACATACTCACCTTTACCAGAAACCTTTCACCACCGATGACTTTGATGACCCCGTCCACTGGTTGTTGGCTCATTCGGCGACCGGAAAGCTGCGATTACAATTGAGCCATCCAATTCTAAAAGTCGACAAGTCCAAAATATGAAAATTTCGAGTTAGGCTTGAAAACGTCATCTGTGATAAGATCAACGAAAACGTTATCCAAAAATGTGATAAGTCCATCATATACACCGATTTCTAAAAGTCGACAAGTCCATAAATTTCCCATAAGGCAGGCCCAGATTGGATGGGAACAAAAATGTTCTGGAGTGCAAGAAGTCAACAAGTCCATTTTCCTCCCCAAAACAGTTTTGTTCGGTCTGAGTAGAATTTTATAGACACCCAATTTTTCCATTATACGTTGAGAGCAGGGGCTGAAAATTTGGCACTTTATTGTTAACATTTGAAACTTAATGTTGAGCATGAGAGAGCCTCATTGGACACACACATTGAACCTGGAATTGGAAATGAAACTTAAAATGCGATTTACTCAAAATCGCATTTCGTGGACTTGTCGACTTTTAGAATTAGACGCCTCAATTCAATTACATAAACTACATCATGCGGGTGACGCTACACTTAACCAGACTAAAACCGACCCAAAAAAATATCAAAGAATGTAAAGTAATGTAGTTGAACTGTAAAGTCGGCGGACATTTCACCCTACAAAATCGGAGAGTTAGAATTCGCTCGCGAATAGAGCGAACACAAAACTTGGGTCCCACCCGGACGCTCGGAATTGAAAAAGAAAAAAATATTAAAAGAGAAATGGACGCTTCGCCGTGGGCGTGCGTGCATGCCGCCCGTTTCAACGTTTTGTTTCAACGTTGTCCGTTGGAAGCGAAAAAACTTGACTGTTTAAATGACCCTTTTACCGTTTTTGTTAATTTTTCATTCGTTGGCTCTGTTCCAATGGAAGAGTCCCCATATGAGAACTTGGCAGCCAGCCAAAATTGCAAAATCCGCTATAAATGTGAATAAAAAAGGCTAACACTAACTATATAACCAGGTATATGAACAAAAATAGCGATTATAAAAGTGGAAATTGGCAAAGTGGAGCAACTTTTAACGATTTTTAGCTAACTTTGACTTTTCACTCGCATTTGTATAATACGCCACTGGAAACTGGGATAAAGGCCAAGTTTTCATACGTGACCCGATCCATTCCAATCATTACAATATTGCGTCACAATAATGACGACATGCACTCTCCACTTGAGAGATTGACGCAAATGTTTGTAGGGCGATACGTCTGCCGACTTTACAAATAAAGTCAAAACATCGCAAAAACAGTTTACAAATTACCAAAGTTTATAAGTGTACAAACTACAAACTAACCACAAAGTCTATCGGCCGCGGGTCATTTTGGGCCTCATTCTGGTCAAAATCGTCGGCGATTTGCAGCGGCTGTCGCTCATCACCAGAGCCCGCGGGGTCTACTTCAGCCACCGGCTCGTTGTTCGCAGTGTCCAGCTCCTGGTTTTCATCATCTTCACCGCTGCCATGATCGTCATCGTCATCATCCTCCTCTAGGGTTCAAACAATATATTGTATCGAATATCGGATATCAACCATTTTTTCATATCGAATATCGATATCGAAAATTTTGAAAAAATATCGAATATCGATATCGAAAATTTTGAAAAAATATCGAATATCGATATCGAAAATTTTGAAAAAATATCGAATATCGATATCGAATATCGATATCGAATATCGACCATTTTTTCGATACATCGAACCTGTATTGTGTCCCTAAATTAAGTTATCATTTTCATTTTGACATATTTATGATTGATCTGATTTGCTTATAGTATTGTATCTGATGAGTAAAAGTACAGTATTTATAATGTTATTTTTGTTGGAGTGCTAAATTTGGAGCTAGAAAATGCTGATTTGCTATTTTTTGCAACATGCCATTAAGCAATTAGGTTATAAGTATGAACTGTAATATATACCAATTGTTATTTGTCTGATACACTTTGGTTCATCATGTTTTTCTTCCATGTTCTACTTTTGACTGATGTAAACCTTTTTAAATCACATGTAACATTCACATTTCAGTAAAGAGATGATTAACCATGTGTGCAACCACATGAAAATACAATATGCCACTTGAAATATGCCTTGCTATACCAAAAGCAAATTGCAATATCGAATATCGAAAATATTGAAATATCGACTATCGACCATTTTTCAATATAGAATTTCGATATCGAGGTTCCATATCGTATCGATATCGAATATTGAATATCGAGTTTCAGAAAAAAATATCGAATATCAAATATCGATATCGAAAAGTCATATTGTTTGAACCCTATCCTCCTCCTCTGGCACCCATCGATTGCGCATAAAATATGCGCGTATAACGATGGGGTCTCCGTGCGCAGTGCCGATAACCGTCGAACTGCAAACAGAAGATACAATACAGAAGATATAGAAAGTTGTCCACTCTAAATCAGACAGGAAAATTTTTTTTAATTTAAACCCCTAAAAATTTTGAAAATTTTAATATTACCTAACAGCCTAAAAAGCAATCCCAACCCCCCACACCCCCAATGTAAAGTTTGATACGAAAATTGACGCCAAAAATTCGCTAGTCCCCCCACTCAGGGGTATCTTGAATTTTGACCCTCCGAGTGGTTGGATAGAAAAATAGTAAATCGCTCCTCCGGAGGGATAGATAGCTGAAAAATTTTCTGGGGAAGTGGGCGGGTTTGGGGGGGGGGTTGTAGTGGTTTGATATATAGGCTTTTTTGGATCGTAGAAGGAAAAAAAGGGAGCAAAGGATAGAAAGGATCGGGATTGGGGTCTAGGGATAGAGATTGTCGTCACTGTTCTGGCATTCACAGTTGTTCATAAAGGTCTCAAAACACTGTTGGATGCCAGAAAAGTGACATAAAATGGACGCTGCGCCTGCGGGTTTGCGTTCACATTTTTGCATGCAAAAATGTCATTTTTTCACATTTTATTATTTCCACTATTTTTTCCAGGATCGGGATCCCGGACTTGGGAGATTCTCGGGATCGGGATTTGAAAGTTTAAGGGATCGGGATTGGGGTTTCGGGATCGGGACTGCTAAATCCAGGAATTTCAACCCTACCCCCTAGGGCTCCAAACTCGATTTTTTTCAAACTCAAGTTCGAGTCGCAACCCCAAAAATTTTATGATTGAGTCGGCGAGTCGAGTCGGGCGAGTCAGTTAAAAGTCGAGTCGAGTCAGGCAACAATCTCGAGTCTTGAGTCGAGTCGGATGCGTTACTTTTTGGCATGATGCTTGCAGAAACTTATGATACTGGTTCATCTATGTTTTCAGACACACTTAATGAAGTCTAAATGCCAACAGTTCATTTTAATATCAAAATAAAGCAAAAATTTGACTTACATTTTCACTTTCTTTATGTTGCCACAAATAAACTTGCAAAAAACCAGCCTAGCGATGGAAATACATCTTTTAATGATTTGGTTTTTATCATATAAAAAATGACAATGTCTGTTTTAGAAAAACCATTGAAAAAATGCCATCCATAAACAAGCTGGTAAAGTACATGTAAAGCCAATGTCAGGCAATGATTGGAAAGCAAGTTTCCCTGTCAGAAACAAGTATTTTTTATATACAAAAGACTTATCATATGAAGATGATCAGCGACAACCAGGGATTT
Source organism: Sphaerolaimus hirsutus (assembly GCA_964036195.1). Classification (NCBI taxonomy): domain Eukaryota; kingdom Metazoa; phylum Nematoda; class Chromadorea; order Monhysterida; family Sphaerolaimidae; genus Sphaerolaimus; species Sphaerolaimus hirsutus. The sequence continues at coordinate 49,466 of CAXIWS010000384.1, forward strand.
ATCCAGTATTTTTGAATGTGAGTGCGTGTACCCTCTGTAATGGTGAATGTCTAGTGGGGGCTTGCTTACCACACACACAAATGTCCATCATAGGCACCACATCATGGCACCATTGGCAATAAGAAACTTAAATTGTAACATCATTCAATACATAAATATGCCAAGCCAATCCATGAGATATCATGCATGTGGTGTGGAAATGCGCACTTGTGTGGAAAATGTTTGAAAATATGTCAAAAAATTCACATCAAAATTTAATTTTTTGGACTTTATTCATGGGAACCCTGACTCGAAATTTGCCAAATTTCGAGTCGAGTCAGGCAAAAACCTTGAGTCTCGAGTCAGGGCCATAATTTTCCTGTCGAGTCGGGCGAGTCGAGTCGGTACCCAATTTTACCCTCGAGTCACGAGCATAGGGGATTTTGGGGTTAGCATTTGGGGGGGGGGAGGTTAACCTGCCGGCGCGTGCTAATAACTCGGGAACCGCTTGGCGAAAAATGTTGAAATTTGGATATGATATAGTTCTAGGTTGGGGCTACGCACAATTTTGACTATTTTTTTCTACGACCCCCCAGACCGGAGATAGGGGGGTCTATAAAAACACTGTCATTTGCGTTTTTTTGGGTGTCGCCGAGAACATGCAAACTTTGAACATCAATATCTCGGTCATTTGTGAACCGATTTTAGTCATTAAAATGTTAAAATGATCACAAATGTTCGGAGCGTTCATTTCTGAGGTCAAATCGGAGATACACATTTGTTTATATATCGATTTAGCCCGATTTCGAAATGCAAAATTTCCGCAAATGTTTGCTTTTTGAACATGCTATCCTATTCTCCTAATCGAGAGAAACTCAATGAAACAAAATGGAGATCGATATCTCTTTCCGATCAAAAGTTGTGGCGCTTCAAACTTTTCCCTCCCATCCACATAATTAACCACATGCATGCAACTTCAAAACTCCATATCTCGGCCATTTCTCAGCCGATTTTCACTGATGAACACTTAAAATGATCAGAACAACATGTAGATATCATTTTTATCCACAGTTTATTTGTATGCATTTTCATTATGACAATTTAATTCAAGAGTTCGCATTATTTGCTTGTATGGGAAATCTGCTGCAAAATACGGATAATCTGGTCCTAAAAATAAAATCTCATGTTATTCTGATCATTTTAAGTGTTCATCAGTGAAAATCGGCTGAGAAATGGCCGAGATATGCAGTTTTGAAGTTGCATGCATGTGGTTAATTATGTGGATGGGAGGGAAAAGTTTGAAGCGCCATAACTTTTGATCGGCACTAGATATCGATCTCATTTTTCTTTCATTGAGTTTCTCTCGATCAGGAGAATAGGATAGCATGTTCAAAAAACAAACTTTTGCGGAAATTTTGCATTTCGAAATCGGGCTAAATCGATATATAAACAAATGTGTATCTCCATCTGTGATTTGACCTCAGAAATGAACTCTCCGAACATTTGTGATCATTTTAACATTTTAATGACTAAAATCGGTTCGCAAATGACCGAGATATTGATGTTCAAAGTTTGCATGTTCTCGGCGACACCCTAAAAAACGCAATTGACAGTGTTTTTATAGACCCCCCCTATGTCCGGTCTGGGGGGTCGTAGAAAAAAATCGTTAAAATTGTGCGTAGCCCCAACCTAGAACTATATCATATCCAAATTTCAACATTTTTCGCCAAGCGGTTCCCGAGTTATTAGCACGCGCCGGCAGGTGAACCCCCCCCCCAAAAATGCTAACCCCAAAATCCCCTATGGTCACGAGTCGAGTCGAGTTCGAGCCCTACTACCCCCACTCGAATCTAATGTTACCAAACAGCCTTGAAAGCAATCCCAAAAAACAAAAACACACTCACTTCACCACACCCTCAGACAGCTCCAATATAACGCCGCAGCCAGGTACCCTTTCCACAAAATTGCGTTCGATGAAGACGAGCATGGCGCCTTCGCCTTCGGGGACGCCCGCCGGATCTTGTGTTTGCTGCACAATCCTAGTGGAATATTCCATTTCCACTATGACCAATCGGCGGTTCCGCACGAAAGAACAACGGGCAACAGGCATCTGAAAAAGGTCAATAGCCGATTATCAATTGGCACAGTTCCAGAAAATTCTCAACGCGGAAAAGGAAACAGGCCGGAGGTTCAATGGCCAATTAGAGCTCTAATTTGGCATAAAACAACAACTTACTTTTATCGTTTTTTGTCAGCGATTGTTGTCGGGCTGATGTCGCGGTGAAAAAATCGTCAATTTTGCGCGAACTTTTATCACTCTTATCGGCAGCCGTTCTTATCAATTCGTTTTTTTTTCAAAATTATGAGGACTATGGGCGGAGCTTGCGCTTTCCGTGATAGGCTGGATAGGCTTAATAGGCGGGACTTTAACGTCCCGATTGCATAAATTACATATTTTACTTACTTTAAATTATGTAAATTACACCAGTTTGGCGTGTTGCCAGAGCTGCGCAATTTGCGATTTATGTAAATCACGTTGCGCGAGCTGCGGGATTCGTGCAGTGATTCGCAAATCGCGCAACCACGCAACGCAAACTCCAATGCGTAAATGCGCAGATCAGGTGCTAGTGCCGCAAATTGAGGGATGAGAAGTCAAGTGGCAAACACAAAGTGAATTGGGATGAAAATTTGCAAAAGCGAAGTGAAATGGCATACGTTTTAACTACAATGACCTACAGTACTGTAATTTGTCAGATAACAATTAAATTCCTTGACAATTTTTCATCTTTTTACGCAAATCACATGATTTGATAATCATTGGCACGCTTCCAACGCGAGACATAAATCAGTGCGAGGGCAGAGTATCATGTACGCCGAGTATATGTATAATACCTTTGTCTGTTGGGTGATCATCATAACTACGTATAGCACTGTAGGTACTTGTCAATGTATTTTCTACATGCCATTCTATTTGAGGTGCCACTCTATTAGAAGAAATATGGTACTTGATTTATACTTATCTACAGATGAGAACGCAACAGATGCCTCGAAAAATTGATTTATTTTATAATTAACACACCCCAAAATCTGTGCGGGTTGCACAAAAAGTGCAAAAACATCAATTTTGATCATTTTGACCTAAGCCTATTGATAGGCTTAGGTGTCAAAGTTGCCCGCAGACGCTTCACTCACACGCAAACACTCACAGCACACACTCACACGAACACTGGTCACCAAACGAAGTCACACCAAAAAATGGTGGTTAATTATGAACGGTTACCACCATAATTACCTATATTCAAATAGAGTCCCCCTTGAAATGAACATTATGTGTGTACTTTTGTCCGGAACTATTCTGACATATTGCATGGAAGCAAGCAAAACGGGACGGGATTCGAACCAGCAAAATGAAAAGCACACTGCGCTACACTGCACTGCGCATGTCCCGATTGCATAAATTACATATTTTACTTACTTTAAATTACGTAAATTACACCAGTTTGGCGTGTTGCCAGAGCTGCCCAATTTACGATTTAAGTAAATCACGTTGCGCGAGCTGCGTGATTCGTGCAGTGATTCGCAAATCGCGTCAATATAGAAAAGCGGGCAGCGAGTGGAAAAATCGTGATTCATACCTATTCAAATTAGGGAAATCTACATAACAGGAAATGCCAATCTACATCGTGGGACTTGTAAGAAAATACGGACGGCGTCTAGATAAGCCATTGAAAATAAACATTCTGGCCTGGGCCTTATACACAGAGAAATACGGTATTTACGTACGACACTGTATTTTGGTACTTTTGTCCATTGGGCAATTGTCACTACTTACGACACTATAGAAAGAGTGCAAAATTGCACTTGCCTCAGGCGGGAATCGAACCCGCACCTCTCGTATAGAACACGAGTGCCCTAACCACTACACTACAGAGGCGGCTGGGCTCTTCACTATTAGGGGCTGACATGCTGCATCGGCAATGCCCTTAACACTATGTATGTACCTTTGTCCGTTGGGCAATCATAACTACGTATAGCACTGTAGGTACTTGTCAATGTATTTTCTACATGCCGTTCTATTTGAGGTGCCACTCTATTAGAAGAAATATGGCACTTGATTTATACTTATCTACAAATGATGAGCACTCAACAGATGTGTCGAAAAATTTATTTCTTTTATAATAAACACACCCCAAAATCTGTGCGGGTTGCACAAAAAGTGCAAAAACATCAATTTTGATCGTTTTGACCTAAGCCTATCGATAGGCTTAGGTGTCAAAGTTGCTTGCAGACGCTTCACTCACACGCAAACACTCGCAGCACACACTCACACGAACACTGGTCGCCAAACGAAGTCACACCAAAAAATGGTGGTTAATTATGAACGGTTACCACCATAATTACATATATTCAAATAGAGTCCCCCTTGAAATGAAGATTATGTGTGTACTTTTGTCCGGAAATATTCTGACATATTGCATGGAAGCAAGCAAAACGGGACGGGATTCGAACCAGCAAAAAGAAAAGCACACTGCGCTACACTGCACCAAGCTATTTACCTTGTAACGCGTGGGTAAAAACAGGTTGAAATTTGCTGTGGCGCAGTGTTCTTTTGATTTCACTGGTTCGAATCCCGCTAAGTTAGGGCTTGCCTCAAAACGATCATGATTGCCTTTTTGCATTTTTTTGCCAACCCAAAAACATTCACGTTGACAATCAATCTATGCGTGACGACACTTCGTGAATCTTCACCGCCCATCACACACACACCCCTACCTAGTGATGGAAAAGCGCCATGACGCTGGCGCTAGCGCCAAAGGTCAATTTGGTATGTATTTGCGCATGCGGGGGGGGTCAATCCAGCAAAATTTAATACACATCGGAAAACAGATCACTTATGATTAGCGCTAACTCAAAGCAAAAAGTGCCATGGCGCAAAATTACCCCCCCCCTCAAAATTATCACTCAGAAACAATCACCCGCGTGGTAATTTGAGGAAATACGGTAAGTATTTATCTGCATATCTCTCAATAGTGACAATCACGTAACTTAGCAGATTTTTAGGGGTCGCACTATTGGACTGGGGTTGCAATAATAGAGTATTTACGGTATGTACATTTGTCCGTTGGGCAAGTATCACTACGTACGACACTGTATGTACTTTTGTCCATTGGGCAAGTATCACTACCGTATTTCTCCGTGTATAAGGCCCCCCTGATCATAGTGCCCCGGGCATTATACATTGCCAAAAGTTCCATGCATAGTGCCCGGGCACTGTGCACAGTACTTGGAAAGTGTTCAAATAAAGCCCCCAAATTTGTATAGTGCCCAGGGCCTTATACGGTATTTACGGATGACACTGTATTTAGGTACTTTTGTCCATTGGGCGATTGTCACTACTTACGACACTATGTATACTCCGATTACTTTACACCTTGCATGCGTGGTTCCCGCTGGAAGTGTGCCAACGGTGGTTAACGCATGTGAGTTTCATAAAAAGATGACAATTTTGATTGTTGTTACAATGTTATTCATTAACATATTCACATCGATGAATTTTTTTCATCTTTTTACGCAAATCACATGATTTGATAATCATTGGCACGCTTCCAACGCGAGACATAAATCAGTGCGAGGGCAGAGTATCATGTACGCCGAGTATATGTATAATACCTTTGTCTGTTGGGTGATCATCATAACTACGTATAGCACTGTAGGTACTTGTCAATGTATTTTCTACATGCCGTTCTATTTGAGGTGCCACTCTATTAGAAGAAATATGGTACTTGATTTATACTTATCTACAGATGAGAACGCAACAGATGCCTCGAAAAATTGATTTATTTTATAATTAACACACCCCAAAATCTGTGCGGGTTGCACAAAAAGTGCAAAAACATCAATTTTGATCATTTTGACCTAAGCCTATTGATAGGCTTAGGTGTCAAAGTTGCCCGCAGACGCTTCACTCACACGCAAACACTCGCAGCACACACTCACACGAACACTGGTCACCAAACAAAGTCACACCAAAAAATGGTGGTTAATTATGAACGGTTACCACCATAATTACCTATATTCAAATAGAGTCCCCCTTGAAATGAACATTATGTGTGTACTTTTGTCCGGAACTATTCTGACATATTGCATGGAAGCAAGCAAAACGGGACGGGAGTCGAACCAGCAAAATGAAAAGCACACTGCGCTACACTGCACTGCACATGTCCCGATTGCATAAATTACATATTTTACTTACTTTAAATTACGTAAATTACACCAGTTTGGCGTGTTGCCAGAGCTGCGCAATTTACGATTTAAGTAAATCACGTTGCGCGAGCTGCGTGATTCGTGTAGTGATTCGCAAATCGCGTCAATATAGAAAAGCGGGCAGCGAGTGGAAAAATCGTGATTCATACCTATTCAAATTAGGGAAATCTACATAACAGGAAATGCCAATCTACATCGTGGGACTTGTAAGAAAATACGGATGGCGTCTAGATAAGCCATTGAATATAAACATTCTGGCCAGGGCCTTATACACAGAGAAATACGGTATTTACGTACGACACTGTATTTTGGTACTTTTGTCCATTGGGCAATTGTCACTACTTACGACACTATGTATGTACCTTTGTCCGTTGGGCGATCATAACTACGTATAGCACTGTAGGTACTTGTCAATGTATTTTCTACATGCCGTTCTATTTGAGGTGCCACTCTATTAGAAGAAATATGGCACTTGATTTATACTTATCTACAAATGATGAGCACTCAACAGATGCGTCGAAAAATTTATTTCTTTTATAATAAACACACCCCAAAATCTGTGCGGGTTGCACAAAAAGTGCAAAAACATCAATTTTGATCGTTTTGACCTAAGCCTATCGATAGGCTTAGGTGTCAAAGTTGCCCGCAGACGCTTCACTCACACGCAAACACTCGCAGCACACACTCACACGAACACTGGTCGCCAAACGAAGTCACACCAAAAAATAGTGGTTAATTATGAACGGTTACCACCATAATTACATATATTCAAATAGAGTCCCCCTTGAAATGAAGATTATGTGTGTACTTTTGTCCGGAAATATTCTGACATATTGCATGGAAGCAAGCAAAACGGGACGGGATTCGAACCAGCAAAAAGAAAAGCACACTGCGCTACACTGCACCAAGGTATTTACCTTGTAACGCGTGGGTAAAAACAGGTTGAAATTTGCTTTGGCGCAGTGTTCTTTTGATTTCACTGGTTCGAATCCCGCTAAGTTAGGGCTTGCCTCAAAACGATCATGATTGTCTTTTTGCATTTTTTTGCCGACCCAAAAACATTCACGTTGACAATCAATCTATGTGTGATGACACTTCGTGAATCTTCACCGCCCATCACACACACACCCCTACCTAGTGATGGAAAAGCGCCATGACGCTGGCGCTAGCGCCAAAGGTCAATTTGGTATGTATTTGCGCATGCGGGGGGGGGGGGTCAATCCAGCAAAATTTAATACACATCGGAAAACAGATCACTTATGATTAGCGCTAACTCAAAGCAAAAAGTGCCATGGCGCAAAATTACCCCCCCCCCTCAAAATTCTCACTCAGAAACAATCACCCGCGTGGTAATTTGAGGAAATACGGTAAGTATTTATCTGCATATCTCTCAATAGTGACAATCACGTAACTTAGCAGATTTTTAGGGGTCGCACTATTGGACTGGGGTTGCAATAACAGAGTATTTACGGTATGTACTTTTGTCCGTTGGGCAAGTATCACTACGTACGACACTGTATGTACTTTTGTCCATTGGGCAAGTATCACTACCGTATTTCTCCGTGTATAAGGCCCCCCTGATCATAGTGCCCCGGGCATTATACATTGCCAAAAGTTCCATGCATAGTGCCCGGGCACTGTGCACAGTACTTGGAAAGTGTTCAAATAAAGCCCCCAAATTTGTATAGTGCCCAGGGCCTTATACGGTATTTACGGATGACACTGTATTTAGGTACTTTTGTCCATTGGGCGATTGTCACTACTTACGACACTATGTATACTCCGATTACTTTACACCTTGCACGCGTGGTTCCCGCTGGAAGTGTGCCAACGGTGGTTAACGCATGTGAGTTTCATAAAAAGATGACAAAATTGATTGTTGTTACAATGTTATTCATTAACATATTCACATCGATGAATTTTTTTCATCTTTTTACGCAAATCACATGATTTGATAATCATTGGCACGCTTCCAACGCGAGACATAAATCAGTGCGAGGGCAGAGTATCATGTACGCCGAGTATATGTATAATACCTTTGTCTGTTGGGTGATCATCGTAACTACGTATAGCACTGTAGGTACTTGTCAATGTATTTTCTACATGCCGTTCTATTTGAGGTGCCACTCTATTAGAAGAAATATGGTACTTGATTTATACTTATCTACAGATGAGAACTCAACAGATGCCTCAAAAAATTGATTTATTTTATAATTAACACACCCCAAAATCTGTGCGGGTTGCACAAAAAGTGCAAAAACATCAATTTTGATCGTTTTGACCTAAGCCTATCGATAGGCTTAGGTGTCAAAGTTGCCCGCAGACGCTTCACTCACACGCAAACACTCGCAGCACACACTCACACGAACACTGGTCGCCAAACGAAGTCACACCAAAAAATGGTGGTTAATTATGAACGGTTACCACCATAATTACCTATATTCAAATAGAGTCCCCCTTGAAATGAACATTATGTGTGTACTTTTGTCCGGAACTATTCTGACATATTGCATGGAAGCAAGCAAAACGGGACGGGATTCGAACCAGCAAAATGAAAAGCACACTGCGCTACACTGCACTGCGCATGTCCCGATTGCATAAATTACATATTTTACTTACTTTAAATTACGTAAATTACACCAGTTTGGCGTGTTGCCAGAGCTGCGCAATTTACGATTTAAGTAAATCACGTTGCGCGAGCTGCGTGATTCGTGCAGTGATTCGCAAATCGCGTCAATATAGAAAAGCGGGCAGCGAGTGGAAAAATCGTGATTCATACCTATTCAAATTAGGGAAATCTACATAACAGGAAATGCCAATCTACATCGTGGGACTTGTAAGAAAATACGGACGGCGTCTAGATAAGCCATTGAATATAAACATTCTGGCCAGGGCCTTATACACAGAGAAATACGGTATTTACGTACGACACTGTATTTTGGTACTTTTGTCCATTGGGCAATTGTCACTACTTACGACACTATGTATGTACCTTTGTCCGTTGGGCGATCATAACTACGTATAGCACTGTAGGTACTTGTCAATGTATTTTCTACATGCCGTTCTATTTGAGGTGCCACTCTATTAGAAGAAATATGGCACTTGATTTATACTTATCTACAAATGATGAGCACTCAACAGATGCGTCGAAAAATTTATTTCTTTTATAATAAACACACCCCAAAATCTGTGCGGGTTGCACAAAAAGTGCAAAAACATCAATTTTGATCGTTTTGACCTAAGCCTATCAATAGGCTTAGGTGTCAAAGTTGCCCGCAGACGCTTCACTCACACGCAAACACTCGCAGCACACACTCACACGAACACTGGTCGCCAAACGAAGTCACACCAAAAAATGGTGGTTAATTATGAACGGTTACCACCATAATTACATATATTCAAATAGAGTCCCCCTTGAAATGAAGATTATGTGTGTACTTTTGTCCGGAAATATTCTGACATATTGCATGGAAGCAAGCAAAACGGGACGGGATTCGAACCAGCAAAAAGAAAAGCACACTGCGCTACACTGCACCAAGGTATTTACCTTGTAACGCGTGGGTAAAAACAGGTTGAAATTTGCTGTGGCGCAGTGTTCTTTTGATTTCACTGGTTCGAATCCCGCTAAGTTAGGGCTTGCCTCAAAACGATCATGATTGCCTTTTTGCATTTTTTTGCCAACCCAAAAACATTCACGTTGACAATCAATCTATGCGTGACGACACTTCGTGAATCTTCACCGCCCATCACACACACACCCCTACCTAGTGATGGAAAAGCGCCATGACGCTGGCGCTAGCGCCAAAGGTCAATTTGGTATGTATTTGCGCATGCGGGGGGGGTCAATCCAGCAAAATTTAATACACATCGGAAAACAGATCACTTATGATTAGCGCTAACTCAAAGCAAAAAGTGCCATGGCGCAAAATTACCCCCCCCCTCAAAATTATCACTCAGAAACAATCACCCGCGTGGTAATTTGAGGAAATACGGTAAGTATTTATCTGCATATCTCTCAATAGTGACAATCACGTAACTTAGCAGATTTTTAGGGGTCGCACTATTGGACTGGGGTTGCAATAATAGAGTATTTACGGTATGTACATTTGTCCGTTGGGCAAGTATCACTACGTACGACACTGTATGTACTTTTGTCCATTGGGCAAGTATCACTACCGTATTTCTCCGTGTATAAGGCCCCCCTGATCATAGTGCCCCGGGCATTATACATTGCCAAAAGTTCCATGCATAGTGCCCGGGCACTGTGCACAGTACTTGGAAAGTGTTCAAATAAAGCCCCCAAATTTGTATAGTGCCCAGGGCCTTATACGGTATTTACGGATGACACTGTATTTAGGTACTTTTGTCCATTGGGCGATTGTCACTACTTACGACACTATGTATACTCCGATTACTTTACACCTTGCATGCGTGGTTCCCGCTGGAAGTGTGCCAACGGTGGTTAACGCATGTGAGTTTCATAAAAAGATGACAATTTTGATTGTTGTTACAATGTTATTCATTAACATATTCACATCGATGAATTTTTTTCATCTTTTTACGCAAATCACATGATTTGATAATCATTGGCACGCTTCCAACGCGAGACATAAATCAGTGCGAGGGCAGAGTATCATGTACGCCGAGTATATGTATAATACCTTTGTCTGTTGGGTGATCATCATAACTACGTATAGCACTGTAGGTACTTGTCAATGTATTTTCTACATGCCGTTCTATTTGAGGTGCCACTCTATTAGAAGAAATATGGTACTTGATTTATACTTATCTACAGATGAGAACGCAACAGATGCCTCGAAAAATTGATTTATTTTATAATTAACACACCCCAAAATCTGTGCGGGTTGCACAAAAAGTGCAAAAACATCAATTTTGATCATTTTGACCTAAGCCTATTGATAGGCTTAGGTGTCAAAGTTGCCCGCAGACGCTTCACTCACACGCAAACACTCGCAGCACACACTCACACGAACACTGGTCACCAAACAAAGTCACACCAAAAAATGGTGGTTAATTATGAACGGTTACCACCATAATTACCTATATTCAAATAGAGTCCCCCTTGAAATGAACATTATGTGTGTACTTTTGTCCGGAACTATTCTGACATATTGCATGGAAGCAAGCAAAACGGGACGGGAGTCGAACCAGCAAAATGAAAAGCACACTGCGCTACACTGCACTGCACATGTCCCGATTGCATAAATTACATATTTTACTTACTTTAAATTACGTAAATTACACCAGTTTGGCGTGTTGCCAGAGCTGCGCAATTTACGATTTAAGTAAATCACGTTGCGCGAGCTGCGTGATTCGTGTAGTGATTCGCAAATCGCGTCAATATAGAAAAGCGGGCAGCGAGTGGAAAAATCGTGATTCATACCTATTCAAATTAGGGAAATCTACATAACAGGAAATGCCAATCTACATCGTGGGACTTGTAAGAAAATACGGATGGCGTCTAGATAAGCCATTGAATATAAACATTCTGGCCAGGGCCTTATACACAGAGAAATACGGTATTTACGTACGACACTGTATTTTGGTACTTTTGTCCATTGGGCAATTGTCACTACTTACGACACTATGTATGTACCTTTGTCCGTTGGGCGATCATAACTACGTATAGCACTGTAGGTACTTGTCAATGTATTTTCTACATGCCGTTCTATTTGAGGTGCCACTCTATTAGAAGAAATATGGCACTTGATTTATACTTATCTACAAATGATGAGCACTCAACAGATGCGTCGAAAAATTTATTTCTTTTATAATAAACACACCCCAAAATCTGTGCGGGTTGCACAAAAAGTGCAAAAACATCAATTTTGATCGTTTTGACCTAAGCCTATCGATAGGCTTAGGTGTCAAAGTTGCCCGCAGACGCTTCACTCACACGCAAACACTCGCAGCACACACTCACACGAACACTGGTCGCCAAACGAAGTCACACCAAAAAATAGTGGTTAATTATGAACGGTTACCACCATAATTACATATATTCAAATAGAGTCCCCCTTGAAATGAAGATTATGTGTGTACTTTTGTCCGGAAATATTCTGACATATTGCATGGAAGCAAGCAAAACGGGACGGGATTCGAACCAGCAAAAAGAAAAGCACACTGCGCTACACTGCACCAAGGTATTTACCTTGTAACGCGTGGGTAAAAACAGGTTGAAATTTGCTTTGGCGCAGTGTTCTTTTGATTTCACTGGTTCGAATCCCGCTAAGTTAGGGCTTGCCTCAAAACGATCATGATTGTCTTTTTGCATTTTTTTGCCGACCCAAAAACATTCACGTTGACAATCAATCTATGTGTGATGACACTTCGTGAATCTTCACCGCCCATCACACACACACCCCTACCTAGTGATGGAAAAGCGCCATGACGCTGGCGCTAGCGCCAAAGGTCAATTTGGTATGTATTTGCGCATGCGGGGGGGGGGGGTCAATCCAGCAAAATTTAATACACATCGGAAAACAGATCACTTATGATTAGCGCTAACTCAAAGCAAAAAGTGCCATGGCGCAAAATTACCCCCCCCCCCCCTCAAAATTCTCACTCAGAAACAATCACCCGCGTGGTAATTTGAGGAAATACGGTAAGTATTTATCTGCATATCTCTCAATAGTGACAATCACGTAACTTAGCAGATTTTTAGGGGTCGCACTATTGGACTGGGGTTGCAATAACAGAGTATTTACGGTATGTACTTTTGTCCGTTGGGCAAGTATCACTACGTACGACACTGTATGTACTTTTGTCCATTGGGCAAGTATCACTACCGTATTTCTCCGTGTATAAGGCCCCCCTGATCATAGTGCCCCGGGCATTATACATTGCCAAAAGTTCCATGCATAGTGCCCGGGCACTGTGCACAGTACTTGGAAAGTGTTCAAATAAAGCCCCCAAATTTGTATAGTGCCCAGGGCCTTATACGGTATTTACGGATGACACTGTATTTAGGTACTTTTGTCCATTGGGCGATTGTCACTACTTACGACACTATGTATACTCCGATTACTTTACACCTTGCACGCGTGGTTCCCGCTGGAAGTGTGCCAACGGTGGTTAACGCATGTGAGTTTCATAAAAAGATGACAAAATTGATTGTTGTTACAATGTTATTCATTAACATATTCACATCGATGAATTTTTTTCATCTTTTTACGCAAATCACATGATTTGATAATCATTGGCACGCTTCCAACGCGAGACATAAATCAGTGCGAGGGCAGAGTATCATGTACGCCGAGTATATGTATAATACCTTTGTCTGTTGGGTGATCATCGTAACTACGTATAGCACTGTAGGTACTTGTCAATGTATTTTCTACATGCCGTTCTATTTGAGGTGCCACTCTATTAGAAGAAATATGGTACTTGATTTATACTTATCTACAGATGAGAACTCAACAGATGCCTCAAAAAATTGATTTATTTTATAATTAACACACCCCAAAATCTGTGCGGGTTGCACAAAAAGTGCAAAAACATCAATTTTGATCGTTTTGACCTAAGCCTATCGATAGGCTTAGGTGTCAAAGTTGCCCGCAGACGCTTCACTCACACGCAAACACTCGCAGCACACACTCACACGAACACTGGTCGCCAAACGAAGTCACACCAAAAAATGGTGGTTAATTATGAACGGTTACCACCATAATTACCTATATTCAAATAGAGTCCCCCTTGAAATGAACATTATGTGTGTACTTTTGTCCGGAACTATTCTGACATATTGCATGGAAGCAAGCAAAACGGGACGGGATTCGAACCAGCAAAATGAAAAGCACACTGCGCTACACTGCACTGCGCATGTCCCGATTGCATAAATTACATATTTTACTTACTTTAAATTACGTAAATTACACCAGTTTGGCGTGTTGCCAGAGCTGCGCAATTTACGATTTAAGTAAATCACGTTGCGCGAGCTGCGTGATTCGTGCAGTGATTCGCAAATCGCGTCAATATAGAAAAGCGGGCAGCGAGTGGAAAAATCGTGATTCATACCTATTCAAATTAGGGAAATCTACATAACAGGAAATGCCAATCTACATCGTGGGACTTGTAAGAAAATACGGACGGCGTCTAGATAGCCATTGAATATAAACATTCTGGCCAGGGCCTTATACACAGAGAAATACGGTATTTACGTACGACACTGTATTTTGGTACTTTTGTCCATTGGGCAATTGTCACTACTTACGACACTATGTATGTACCTTTGTCCGTTGGGCGATCATAACTACGTATAGCACTGTAGGTACTTGTCAATGTATTTTCTACATGCCGTTCTATTTGAGGTGCCACTCTATTAGAAGAAATATGGCACTTGATTTATACTTATCTACAAATGATGAGCACTCAACAGATGCGTCGAAAAATTTATTTCTTTTATAATAAACACACCCCAAAATCTGTGCGGGTTGCACAAAAAGTGCAAAAACATCAATTTTGATCGTTTTGACCTAAGCCTATCAATAGGCTTAGGTGTCAAAGTTGCCCGCAGACGCTTCACTCACACGCAAACACTCGCAGCACACACTCACACGAACACTGGTCGCCAAACGAAGTCACACCAAAAAATGGTGGTTAATTATGAACGGTTACCACCATAATTACATATATTCAAATAGAGTCCCCCTTGAAATGAAGATTATGTGTGTACTTTTGTCCGGAAATATTCTGACATATTGCATGGAAGCAAGCAAAACGGGACGGGATTCGAACCAGCAAAAAGAAAAGCACACTGCGCTACACTGCACCAAGGTATTTACCTTGTAACGCGTGGGTAAAAACAGGTTGAAATTTGCTGTGGCGCAGTGTTCTTTTGATTTCACTGGTTCGAATCCCGCTAAGTTAGGGCTTGCCTCAAAACGATCATGATTGTTTTTTTGCATTTTTTTGCCGACCCAAAAACATTCACGTTGACAATCAATCTAGGTATGTGTGATGACACTTCGTGAATCTTCACCGCCCATCACACACACACCCCTACCTAGTGATGGAAAAGCGCCATGACGCTGGCGCTAGCGCCAAAGGTCAATTTGGTATGTATTTGCGCATGCGGGGGGGGGGGTCAATCCAGCAAAATTTAATACACATCGGAAAACAGATCACTTATGATTAGCGCTAACTCAAAGCAAAAAGTGCCATGGCGCAAAATTACCCCCCCCCCCTCAAAATTCTCACTCAGAAACAATCACCCGCGTGGTAATTTGAGGAAATACGGTAAGTATTTATCTGCATATCTCTCAATAGTGACAATCACGTAACTTAGCAGATTTTTAGGGGTCGCACTATTGGACTGGGGTTGCAATAATAGAGTATTTACGGTATGTACTTTTGTCCGTTGGGCAAGTATCACTACGTACGACACTGTATGTACTTTTGTCCATTGGGCAAGTATCACTACCGTATTTCTCCGTGTATAAGGCCCCCCTGATCATAGTGCCCCGGGCATTATACATTGCCAAAAGTTCCATGCATAGTGCCCGGGCACTGTGCACAGTACTTGGAAAGTGTTCAAATAAAGCCCCCAAATTTGTATAGTGCCCAGGGCCTTATACGGTATTTACGGATGACACTGTATTTAGGTACTTTTGTCCATTGGGCGATTGTCACTACTTACGACACTATGTATACTCCGATTACTTTACACCTTGCACGCGTGGTTCCCGCTGGAAGTGTGCCAACGGTGGTTAACGCATGTGAGTTTCATAAAAAGATGACAAAATTGATTGTTGTTACAATGTTATTCATTAACATATTCACATCGATGAATTTTTTTCATCTTTTTACGCAAATCACATGATTTGATAATCATTGGCACGCTTCCAACGCGAGACATAAATCAGTGCGAGGGCAGAGTATCATGTACGCCGAGTATATGTATAATACCTTTGTCTGTTGGGTGATCATCATAACTACGTATAGCACTGTAGGTACTTGTCAATGTATTTTCTACATGCCATTCTATTTGAGGTGCCACTCTATTAGAAGAAATATGGTACTTGATTTATACTTATCTACAGATGAGAACGCAACAGATGCCTCGAAAAATTGATTTATTTTATAATTAACACACCCCAAAATCTGTGCGGGTTGCACAAAAAGTGCAAAAACATCAATTTTGATCATTTTGACCTAAGCCTATTGATAGGCTTAGGTGTCAAAGTTGCCCGCAGACGCTTCACTCACACGCAAACACTCACAGCACACACTCACACGAACACTGGTCACCAAACGAAGTCACACCAAAAAATGGTGGTTAATTATGAACGGTTACCACCATAATTACCTATATTCAAATAGAGTCCCCCTTGAAATGAACATTATGTGTGTACTTTTGTCCGGAACTATTCTGACATATTGCATGGAAGCAAGCAAAACGGGACGGGATTCGAACCAGCAAAATGAAAAGCACACTGCGCTACACTGCACTGCGCATGTCCCGATTGCATAAATTACTCATTTTACTTACTTTAAATTACGTAAATTACACCAGTTTGGCGTGTTGCCAGAGCTGCGCAATTTACGATTTAAGTAAATCACGTTGCGCGAGCTGCGTGATTCGTGCAGTGATTCGCAAATCGCGTCAATATAGAAAAGCGGGCAGCGAGTGGAAAAATCGTGATTCATACCTATTCAAATTAGGGAAATCTACATAACAGGAAATGCCAATCTACATCGTGGGACTTGTAAGAAAATACGGACGGCGTCTAGATAGCCATTGAATATAAACATTCTGGCCTGGGCCTTATACACAGAGAAATACGGTATTTACGTACGACACTGTATTTTGGTACTTTTGTCCATTGGGCAATTGTCACTACTTACGACACTATGTATGTACCTTTGTCCGTTGGGCGATCATAACTACGTATAGCACTGTAGGTACTTGTCAATGTATTTTCTACATGCCGTTCTATTTGAGGTGCCACTCTATTAGAAGAAATATGGCACTTGATTTATACTTATCTACAAATGATGAGCACTCAACAGATGCGTCGAAAAATTTATTTCTTTTATAATAAACACACCCCAAAATCTGTGCGGGTTGCACAAAAAGTGCAAAAACATCAATTTTGATCGTTTTGACCTAAGCCTATCGATAGGCTTAGGTGTCAAAGTTGCCCGCAGATGCTTCACTCACACGCAAACACTCGCAGCACACACTCACAAGAACACTGGTCGCCAAACGAAGTAACACCAAAAAATGGTGGTTAATTATGAACGGTTACCACCATAATTACATATATTCAAATAGAGTCCCCCTTGAAATGAAGATTATGTGTGTACTTTTGTCCGGAAATATTCTGACATATTGCATGGAAGCAAGCAAAACGGGACAGGATTCGAACCAGCAAAAAGAAAAGCACACTGCGCTACACTGCACCAAGGTATTTACCTTGTAACGCGTGGGTAAAAACAGGTTGAAATTTGCTGTGGCGCAGTGTTCTTTTGATTTCACTGGTTCGAATCCCGCTAAGTTAGGGCTTGCCTCAAAACGATCATGATTGTCTTTTTGCATTTTTTTGCCGACCCAAAAACATTCACGTTGACAATCAAACTATGTGTGACGACACTTCGTGAATCTTCACCGCCCATCACACACACACCCCTACCTAGTGATGGAAAAGCGCCATGACGCTGGCGCTAGCGCCAAAGGTCAATTTGGTATGTATTTGCGCATGCGGGGGGGGGGGGGGTCAATCCAGCAAAATTTAATACACATCGAAAACAGATCACTTATGATTAGCGCTAACTCAAAGCAAAAAGTGCCATGGCGCAAAATTACCCCCCCCCCTCAAAATTCTCACTCAGAAACAATCACCCGCGTGGTAATTTGAGGAAATACGGTAAGTATTTATCTGCATATCTCTCAATAGTGACAATCACGTAACTTAGCAGATTTTTAGGGGTCGCACTATTGGACTGGGGTTGCAATAATAGAGTATTTACAGTATGTACTTTTGTCCGTTGGGCAAGTATCACTACGTACGACACTGTATGTACTTTTGTCCATTGGGCAAGTATCACTACCGTATTTCTCCGTGTATAAGGCCCCCCTGATCATAGTGCCCCGGGCATTATACATTGCCAAAAGTTCCATGCATAGTGCCCGGGCACTGTGCACAGTACTTGGAAAGTGTTCAAATAAAGCCCCCAAATTTGTATAGTGCCCAGGGCCTTATACGGTATTTACGGATGACACTGTATTTAGGTACTTTTGTCCATTGGGCGATTGTCACTACTTACGACACTATGTATACTCCGATTACTTTACACCTTGCACGCGTGGTTCCCGCTGGAAGTGTGCCAACAGTGGTTAACGCATGTGAGTTTCATAAAAAGATGACAAAATTGATTGTTGTTACAATGTTATTCATTAACATATTCACATCGATGAATTTTTTTCATCTTTTTACGCAAATCACATGATTTGATAATCATTGGCACGCTTCCAACGCGAGACATAAATCAGTGCGAGGGCAGAGTATCATGTACGCCGAGTATATGTATAATACCTTTGTCTGTTGGGTGATCATCATAACTACGTATAGCACTGTAGGTACTTGTCAATGTATTTTCTACATGCCATTCTATTTGAGGTGCCACTCTATTAGAAGAAATATGGTACTTGATTTATACTTATCTACAGATAAGAACGCAACAGATGCCTCGAAAAATTGATTTATTTTATAATTAACACACCCCAAAATCTGTGCGGGTTGCACAAAAAGTGCAAAAACATCAATTTTGATCATTTTGACCTAAGCCTATTGATAGGCTTAGGTGTCAAAGTTGCCCGCAGACGCTTCACTCACACGCAAACACTCACAGCACACACTCACACGAACACTGGTCACCAAACGAAGTCACCCCAAAAAATGGTGGTTAATTATGAACGGTTACCACCATAATTACCTATATTCAAATAGAGTCCCCCTTGAAATGAACATTATGTGTGTACTTTTGTCCGGAACTATTCTGACATATTGCATGGAAGCAAGCAAAACGGGACGGGATTCGAACCAGCAAAATGAAAAGCACACTGCGCTACACTGCACTGCGCATGTCCCGATTGCATAAATTACATATTTTACTTACTTTAAATTACGTAAATTACACCAGTTTGGCGTGTTGCCAGAGCTGCGCAATTTACGATTTAAGTAAATCACGTTGCGCGAGCTGCGTGATTCGTGCAGTGATTCGCAAATCGCGTCAATATAGAAAAGCGGGCAGCGAGTGGAAAAATCGTGATTCATACCTATTCAAATTAGGGAAATCTACATAACAGGAAATGCCAATCTACATCGTGGGACTTGTAAGAAAATACGGACGGCGTCTAGATAAGCCATTGAATATAAACATTCTGGCCTGGGCCTTATACACAGAGAAATACGGTATTTACGTACGACACTGTATTTTGGTACTTTTGTCCATTGGGCAATTGTCACTACTTACGACACTATGTATGTACCTTTGTCCGTTGGGCGATCATAACTACGTATAGCACTGTAGGTACTTGTCAATGTATTTTCTACATGCCGTTCTATTTGAGGTGCCACTCTATTAGAAGAAATATGGCACTTGATTTATACTTATCTACAAATGATGAGCACTCAACAGATGCGTCGAAAAATTTATTTCTTTTATAATAAACACACCCCAAAATCTGTGCGGGTTGCACAAAAAGTGCAAAAACATCAATTTTGATCGTTTTGACCTAAGCCTATCGATAGGCTTAGGTGTCAAAGTTGCCCGCAGACGCTTCACTCACACGCAAACACTCGCAGCACACACTCACACGAACACTGGTCGCCAAACAAAGTAACACCAAAAAATGGTGGTTAATTATGAACGGTTACCACCATAATTACATATATTCAAATAGAGTCCCCCTTGAAATGAAGATTATGTGTGTACTTTTGTCCGGAAATATTCTGACATATTGCATGGAAGCAAGCAAAACGGGACAGGATTCGAACCAGCAAAAAGAAAAGCACACTGCGCTACACTGCACCAAGGTATTTACCTTGTAACGCGTGGGTAAAAACAGGTTGAAATTTGCTGTGGCGCAGTGTTCTTTTGATTTCACTGGTTCGAATCCCGCTAAGTTAGGGCTTGCCTCAAAACGATCATGATTGTCTTTTTGCATTTTTTTGCCGACCCAAAAACATTCACGTTGACAATCAAACTATGTGTGACGACACTTCGTGAATCTTCACCGCCCATCACACACACACCCCTACCTAGTGATGGAAAAGCGCCATGACGCTGGCGCTAGCGCCAAAGGTCAATTTGGTATGTATTTGCGCATGCGGGGGGGGGGGGGGTCAATCCAGCAAAATTTAATACACATCGAAAACAGATCACTTATGATTAGCGCTAACTCAAAGCAAAAAGTGCCATGGCGCAAAATTACCCCCCCCCCCTCAAAATTCTCACTCAGAAACAATCACCCGCGTGGTAATTTGAGGAAATACAGTAAGTATTTATCTGCATATCTCTCAATAGTGACAATCACGTAACTTAGCAGATTTTTAGGGGTCGCACTATTGGACTGGGGTTGCAATAATAGAGTATTTACGGTATGTACTTTTGTCCGTTGGGCAAGTATCACTACGTACGACACTGTATGTACTTTTGTCCATTGGGCAAGTATCACTACCGTATTTCTCCGTGTATAAGGCCCCCCTGATCATAGTGCCCCGGGCATTATACATTGCCAAAAGTTCCATGCATAGTGCCCGGGCACTGTGCACAGTACTTGGAAAGTGTTCAAATAAAGCCCCCAAATTTGTATAGTGCCCAGGGCCTTATACGGTATTTACGGATGACACTGTATTTAGGTACTTTTGTCCATTGGGCGATTGTCACTACTTACGACACTATGTATACTCCGATTACTTTACACCTTGCATGCGTGGTTCCCGCTGGAAGTGTGCTAACGGTGGTTAACGCATGTGAGTTTCATAAAAAGATGACAAAATTGATTGTTGTTACAATGTTATTCATTAACATATTCACATCGATGAATTTTTTTCATCTTTTTACGCAAATCACATGATTTGATAATCATTGGCACGCTTCCAACGCGAGACATAAATCAGTGCGAGGGCAGAGTATCATGTACGCCGAGTATATGTATAATACCTTTGTCTGTTGGGTGATCATCATAACTACGTATAGCACTGTAGGTACTTGTCAATGTATTTTCTACATGCCGTTCTATTTGAGGTTCCACTCTATTAGAAGAAATATGGTACTTGATTTATACTTATCTACAGATGAGAACTCAACAGATGCCTCGAAAAATTGATTTATTTTATAATTAACACACCCCAAAATCTGTGCGGGTTGCACAAAAAGTGCAAAAACATCAATTTTGATCATTTTGACCTAAGCCTATCGATAGGCTTAGGTGTCAAAGTTGCCCGCAGACGCTTCACTCACACGCAAACACTCGCAGCACACACTCACACGAACACTGGTCACCAAACGAAGTCACACCAAAAAATAGTGGTTAATTATGAACGGTTACCACCATAATTACCTATATTCAAATAGAGTCCCCCTTGAAATGAACATTATGTGTGTACTTTTGTCCGGAACTATTCTGACATATTGCATGGAAGCAAGCAAAACGGGACGGGATTCGAACCAGCAAAATGAAAAGCACACTGCGCTACACTGCACTGAGCACGTCCCGATTGCATAAATTACATATTTTACTTACTTTAAATTACGTAAATTACACCAGTTTGGCGTGTTGCCAGGGCTGCGCAATTTACGATTTAAGTAAATCACGTTGCGCGAGCTGCGTGATTCGTGCAGTGATTCGCAAATCGCGTCAATATAGAAAAGCGGGCAGCGAGTGGAAAAATCGTGATTCATACCTATTCAAATTAGGGAAATCTACATAACATGAAATGCCAATCTACATCGTGGGACTTGTAAGAAAATACGGATGGCGTCTAGATAAGCCATTGAATATAAACATTCTGGCCTGGGCCTTATACACAGAGAAATACGGTATTTACGTATGACACTGTATTTTGGTACTTTTGTCCATTGGGCAATTGTCACTACTTACGACACTATAGAAAGAGTGCAAAATTGCACTTGCCTCAGGCGGGAATCGAACCCGCACCTCTCGTATAGAACACGAGTGCCCTAACCACTAGACTACAGAGGCGGCTGGGCTCTTCACTATTAGGGGCTGACATGCTGCGTCGGCAATGCCCTTAACACTATGTATGTACCTTTGTCCGTTGGGCAATCATAACTACGTATAGCACTGTAGGTACTTGTCAATGTATTTTCTACATGCCGTTCTATTTGAGGTGCCACTCTATTAGAAGAAATATGGCACTTGATTTATACTTATCTACAAATGATGAGCACTCAACAGATGCGTCGAAAAATTTATTTCTTTTATAATAAACACACCCCAAAATCTGTGCGGGTTGCACAAAAAGTGCAAAAACATCAATTTTGATCTTTTTGACCTAAGCCTATCGATAGGCTTAGGTGTCAAAGTTGCCCGCAGACGCTTCACTCACACGCAAACACTCGCAGCACACACTCACACGAACACTGGTCGCCAAACGAAGTCACACCAAAAAATGGTGGTTAATTATGAACGGTTACCACCATAATTACATATATTCAAATAGAGTCCCCCTTGAAATGAAGATTATGTGTGTACTTTTGTCCGGAACTATTCTGACATATTGCACGGAAGCAAGCAAAACGGGACGGGATTCGAACCAGCAAAAAGAAGAGCACACTGCGCTACACTGCACCAAAGTATTTACCTTGTAACGCATGGGTAAAAACAGGTTGAAATTTACTGTGGCGCAGTGTTCTTTTGATTTCACTGGTTCGAATCCCGCTAAGTTAGGGCTTGCCTCAAAACAATCATGATTGTCTTTTTGCATTTTTTTGCCGACCCAAAAACATTCACGTTGACAATGAATCTATGCGTGAAGACACTTCGTGAATCTTCACCGCCCATCACACACACACCCCTACCTAGTGATGGAAAAGCGCCATGACGCTGGCGCTAGCGCCAAAGGTCAATTTGGTATGTATTTGCGCATGCGGGGGGGGGGGGGCAATCCAGCAAAATATAATACACATCGGAAAACAGATCACTTGTGATTAGCACTAACTCAAAGCAAAAAGTGCCATGGCGCAAAATTACCCCCCCCCTCAAAATTCTCACTCAGAAACAATCACCCGCGTGGTCTAATTTGAGGAAATACGGTAAGTATTTATCTGTATATCACTCAATAGTGACAATCACGTAACTTAGCAGATTTTTAGGGGTCGCACTATTGGACTGGGGTTGCAATAATAGAGTATTTACGGTATGTACTTTTGTCCGTTGGGCAAGTATCACTACGTACGACACTGTATGTACTTTTGTCCATTGGGCAAGTATCACTACCGTATTTCTCCGTGTATAAGGCCCCCCCCCTGACCATAGTGCCCCGGGCATTATACATTGCCAAAAGTTCCATGCATAGTGCCCGGGCACTGTGCACAGTACTTGGAAAGTGTTCGAAAAAAGCCCCCAAATTTGTATAGTGCCCAGGGCCTTATACACGGAGAAATACGGTATTTACGTATGACACTGTATTTAGGTACTTTTGTCCATTGGGCAATTGTCACTACTTACAACACTATGTATGTATAATACCTTTGTCCGTTGGGTGATCATAACTACGTATAGCACTGTAGGTACTTGTCAATGTATTTTCTACATGCCGTTCTATTTGAGGTTCCACTCTATTAGAAGAAATATGGTACTTGATTTATACTTATCTACAGATGAGAACTCAACAGATGCCTCGAAAAATTGATTTCTTTTGTAATTAACACACCCCAAAATCTGTGCGGGTTGCACAAAAAGTGCAAAAACATCAATTTTGATCGTTTTGACCTAAGCCTATCGATAGGCTTAGGTGTCAAAGTTGCCCGCAGACGCTTCACTCACACGCAAACACTCGCAGCACACACTCACACGAACACTGGTCGCCAAACGAAGTCACACCAAAAAATGGTGGTTAATTATGAACGGTTACCACCATAATTACCTATATTCAAATAGAGTCCCCCTTGAAATGAACATTATGTGTGTACTTTTGTCCGGAACTATTCTGACATATTGCATGGAAGCAAGCAAAACGGGACGGGAGTCGAACCAGCAAAATGAAAAGCACACTGCGCTACACTGCACTGCGCACGTCCCGATTGCATAAATTACATATTTTACTTACTTTAAATTACGTAAACTACACCATTTTGGCGTGTTGCCAGAGTTGCGCAATTTACGATTTAAGTAAATCACGTTGCGCGAGCTGCGTGATTCGTGCAGTGATTCGCAAATCGCGCAACCACGCAACGCAAACTCCAATGCGTAAATGGGACGGGATTCGAACCAGCAAAATGAAAAGCACACTGCGCTACACTGCACTGCGGCGAATTTCAAACCCGTTTTGTAAATATTTCAATGGTGGATTGGATCGGTATCAAAGTATTTTTTTTATACCTTGTAACGTGTGGGTAAAAACAGGTGGACAGAAATCTGTACAGGGTGTTTTACCTCAATTCAATTCAGAATACCGTATTTGCTTGAATAGTTCCCCCCTTGAATAATTCCCCCCGTGAATAATACCCCTGTAAGACGAGTGAGGAAATAATAATTCCTCCCTCGAATAATCCCTCCTTAAAGATATTTCATCAATTAGTTGTGCCAAATTTTAACAAAAATGGCACATTTTTGTGTTAAAAATGCACATTTGGTGAAATGACTTGATATAAAGATGCTCAGACATTTTAACGAAAGAATAAATCCCCCCTCGAATAATTCCCCCCTCAAATAGTTCCCCTTGAAAAAAGTCTGGCCAAATAATAGTCCCCCAGGGGGATTATTCAAGCAAATACAGTAGGTACCTTACTTCAGAACTTTGCGCAAGGATCAGGTGTGCCATTTGGTCGTTTTGATATGCTCCACTGCTCACACACGCGATTTGAAAATGTTTGAAGATTTGAATGGTTTTGAACATAATGTACGTTTTGTTTCGGGTCATAAAATTTTTGGAAAATTGTAAGCCATGAGGGAAAATTGTTGTCGATACGCTGATGTTGTCGATACGCTGATCTTGTCCATTTGCAAAAATACAATCATACGGATAGGCAAAGATCAAGAAAAATGCTTCCACCATCAAGTGACGAAAGCAACTCACTGTGTGCTACAATCAACCTGCTTGGGAACAATCACTTGCTGCAGTATTATTCGACATCGTACAACTTTCTGGAACGCACAGTTGTTGCAAGTTTCTGGGCACCGGAACTGCAGAATTACAGTGAAATTGTTTGGAGCAAATATAATATGGGTCTTCTTTCGCATGCTGAAAGGTTTGAGTGCATTGAATACCATATAGGTATCCTCGAGTAACAACCCCCTGAAAAGCTTGTGAAAAAAAATAACTGGGTGTTATTCAAGCATATACCCTCGATGTAACCAAATTGATTTAATTGATAAAAAACAAAATTGACACTACAGAATGTTCCCCATCATGGTTGCACCAGATGGCTCAGCTGTTATTGTGCGTTCCAGTGTGGTGCCGCGAAACCAGTGCAATCTACACGATGGCATCGGTGCTATCACTAATATGCTGCAGGTTGGTACTATATTGATACAAAAATACATAAATTACATAAAATATGGATTTTATTTGACAAATTTGATGTAAAAATAATATTTGGCAGCAAATGACCTTGGAAGATGCAGCTACAGATATGGACACATCGGCTACACCTGTCAGTGTCAGTGCATTCCACTTTACCCCCCCCCCCCCACTTTACACTCTACTTTAGAACCCCCCCCCATTCACAGGTATTACCTGTTTTCAATGAGCTGTGTCCAGCAATTCATTGGCGATTGAATGAATATGCGACATTGCCCCTTGTACCATTCACATTAAAATTGAACTGCGACAATGGTAGGCTCGATGTGACTATCCAAGCCTAGCTACTGTAGTGACGCTTTGCGCTGGAGTTTGAAAAAGTGCCATGGCGCAAAAGCAAAGCAAAAAGCAGAAGCTGGAGTTCGGAAAAGCAAAAAGTGCCATGGCGCTTGGGCTGGGCTGCGAAAAAGCGCCATTACCCTTTTGGTCCTGGCGCTTTTTCCATCACTAGTGTGGTGTCTGGAGGCGACTAAGCGATAGGCATTGTTGTTTTTATACTTTTTGAATGACCCACATGGATTTTGGAATGTGTTTATTATTTAAAACAGGCATTTTTAGGGCGGGCGGTTTCAAAGGGACTCCGGAAGTCGTGGCGCAGTGAAAATAGTATTTGACTGGCTCAAATCCAGCAAACTACCGTATTTGCTTGAATAATCCCCCTGGGGGATTATTATTTCATCACTTTTTTGAAGGGGGAATTATTATTTCGTCAAAATGTTCAAGCATTCTTCTAACAATTCATTTTGCAAAATATGCTTTATTAACAAGATAATATGACATTGTTGTTTAAATTGCTCACAACACATTTATAAAATGCCTAAAATTCATATTCAACAGAGTCAGCGTCAGCGCACATTCATTACCTACATATGTATTATACAATGTGTACACACAACATACACATGTATTTACCTACCTATGTTCTGTTTTTAGTTCATATGTGGGGGGGGATTTTTCAAGGGGAGATTATTTTTTTCTCACCAGTCTAACAGGGGCGGGATAATTCGAGGGGGGGAATATATTCAAGGGGGGAACTATTCAAGCAAATACGGTATAAACATTTGAAAAAAGTGAAAAATTTTTTTCGACTGGGCGCATTTTGTCACCTATCAGCAAAATGATACATTCCATTCCGTCACTTAAAAATGTAGGCCCCCCATTCGCCGGGTTCCGTAAACAAGCACCCCCGTTCAAAAATCCCTGTATGCCACACACCAAAGCCTAAGCTAAGATTTTGGGGTTCACTAATTACTTTCAGCTAAGATTTTGGGGTTCATAAATTACTTAAGCACCGCCGTTTTCATGGCTGACGATACGTCAATACACTTTGGTAATTGAGTTTTCTCAAAGTGACAGGTATGAAATGGGCCCGCACATGCTAGTTGACATCGACACAAAATGTCAACTGGCAACGCAACCAGTTGACATATGGTATCGATGTTAACTAGCGTGTGTGGGGCCAATGTGGGGGGGAGGAATTGTGCTTATCTTACCACACCCACGTCGTCGCCATCGATGCATGTGTATTCGCATGTTGTTGCTGTGATTCACAGCTTAATACATAAATCAATGAACAATGAATACGTAAACGTAATGTATTCAGTTTTTTTCATTTATTCACCATAAAACACACTACAACTATACCAAAAAAGTAATTGTGTATTTCAAACATACACCATACACCCTCACAAAGAATTTACATCCGTCTGCATAGGAAAGGCATTTTTGGTGAAACCACATAGGTAACATGACAATCTTTAAAAAAACATGCAACGATGCAATAAAAGCAACAACCGGAATTCATGAGCAATTCAACTAAAAAAAAACTCAACATATCAAAAAAGAAAAATACTTGCCGGATATGCTTGGACATGTTGGAAGCATGCCAATGAAGATTAAGCAACTTTTTATGACAATTGCATGTGTAAAAAAATCGTGGGCACGCTTCCAGCTGGGAAACGTCAAAATGGACAATCGCAAGTTCCAATTCACTGAACCAACAATTTCATTCTTTTCATTTCATTCATACATTTTATTTAGGTATTCATTTTATTTATTCATTTATTTTCCATTTACCGTATATCCTTGAATAAGTCCCCACAGAAGTTATTATTTCATCAGAGGTTTTGGAGGGGGGAGTTAATCAAGGGGGGATGTTATTCAAGGGGATGAGTTATTTTTTCCTCAGAATTTGCACATTTTGAATTGTATGAATGCATTCCGTCAACTCATGTAATCGGGGTATTTAACAGTTTAACAACAACAAAAACACGGTATTCATGCTAAAATCTGTGTTCATCGGCATCCAAATCATTCAAGTACACATTGTGGATACACAAATCAAATACCCAGAGGGGGAGTTATTCAAGAGGGGGGACTTATTCAAGGGAGGGAGTTATTTTTTCCTCACCTGGCCTACAGGGGGGACATATTCAAGGGGGATGTTATTCAAGGGGGAGGACTTATTCAAGGATATACGGTACATTTAATGGGAGGAGTATTTGGCCTGACGGACATGAACTTGTTGGTTTCCTACATACATACCAGAAAATGCCACATCAATCGCAAATTAATTAAATTAATTTCAAATAATTTCAATATCAATCATCACGATATCGCTGAAGTCCATGGATCTCAACCTCACGTTCACGCCCTCGGAGCAGTCATCAAATAAATGAATTTTTGCCCGGAACTCCACGTCGTTCACCTTAAACATGGTGCAATACCTGCGAGAATTTGAAAAATCATGAAATGGGCATGGGTTGTAGAGTTGTGGGCTTAGAAATTTATGACTAACTTGGGCAAATCTCCAGGTGCCAGATGAACAGTCTGACTTTCCCGGCAATTTACAGTTACGTCATCAATATTAGCGACCGTAAATGAAGAGTTTTCTTCCGAAACTCGACATCTCCATTTTTAAGTTTTTTTGGAAATCGCATTCGAACCGTTCAAAATGGCCTGAAAAGGCAGCCTTTGAGTGACAATCCTTGCCCACTTTCAAAAAAGGATTGTCACACAAAACGTGCATTCTCGGGTCACTGTCAATGTTTCAAAAACTGACGAAATGGAGATATTGAGTTTTGGAAAAAAACTCCTCAAATGAAGTCGATAGCTCCCCCCTGACCTCACGCCGGTCAGCGACATCAACACGGGGGAATTCGCGCCAGCCAGGGGGCAGTCCCAAGTCCAGTAATTGTTTTTGTATCCAAATGTTATTGTTAGCCTTGTTTTGACACATTACTTTGCATTTTAGTTTACATTTGACACTTTACAGGGCTTGGGATTGCCACCTGGGCCGCGAGTGGGCATCGTAACGCGCCAAAGTAGATCGACCATTACATTTTGGCGGCCATCCTGTTTGAACAGCTTGATATTATCCTTGAACGTGGCCGCCAAATCCAGAACATCCAGAACGGGCGGAGGCGCGTGCATCACTTCCATCTGAAAAGCAAAAATTATTGATAAAATATGAAGTTCAACAAAACTTACGTCAGTAAACGACAGAAACCAAAAATTAGCCTTCTTTGATAAGCTTCCTAGCGTTCTAGGAAATGTCTTGACGTTTTTTGAAAAAAGCGAAAAAAGCACGTTTAAAAAAAAAAGAGAATGCTTTAAAAAAAAAATCTGAGTCGTTAAAAAAGCGCTTTTTATCCATCCCTACCCCCAACCCCCGCCCCCCTACTAGTGATGGAATGGCGCCATGGCGCTGGCGCCATTTGAGGGTGCCAAAGGGTGCCGCGCCATGGCGCCATTGGCGCTTGGCGCCCTTTTTCTGTGGCGCCCTTGATGCCTGGCGCCCACATTCTGAAAGGCGCCATGGCGCCCTTTGGCGCTTGGCGCCCTTTTTCTGTGGCGCCCTTGGCGCCTGGCGCCCTGCTTTAGAAGGGCGCCAAAAAGGCGCCAGCAGGGTTTCACACGTGCTGTGTAAACAATAAAAAAAATGAAAAACGCATCCGTGGATGATCTAAATTCGCCAGAAAAATGGACGGAGTGGTGTGAGTGGGTGGAAATCTTTCGTCCAACGGTTCATCAGATCTGTCTGACGGATCAGAAGACAAGAATGATGGACCGTCTAACTTGCAAAATCATAGGCACTTTTTTATCCTGGCGCCCTTGGCGCCTGGCACCCTATTTTCCAAATGGCGCCATGGCGCCCTTGGCGCTTGGCGCCCTCTTTCCGTGGCGCCCCTGGCGCCTGGCGCCCACTTTCTGAATAGCGCCATGGCGCCCTTGGTGCCTGGCGCCCTTTTTATGTGGCGCCCTTGGCGCTTGGCGCCCACTTTCCTAATGGCGCCATGGCGCCCTTGGCGCCTGGCGCCATTTTTTCTGGCGCTTTTCCATCACTACCCCCTACCCTACCGTTGTATACATTTCACAGCAAAATAAAAGACACAGTGAAAACAAATGTGAACAGTATTGGATCTCATCCAACAGAAGGCTGAACTGTCATAGCTACGATAAAAAAGAACATTTCACCAGAAAAAAATTTATTCATCAATGAAATAATCATCAAAAACAACAATAACAATCCTGAGAAATCGTTCTACAAAATAAAAAATATCAGTAACAAAAAGTTCACAGCACGGTCACATAAACGTAATTCTTAAATGGGCTCAGTTTTGTATTTACGTTAATTACAACAGGAACTTTCCTCTCAACTTTCACGGAATCCTGCCTCTTTTCTGGCTTGGCATCCTCCTGACCAGCACCCCGATCGACACTGCTCAACCAGCCGTAATCGTCAATGACTGCAAAAATTGGAAGTTGTAAAAAAGCCCACCACTATTGGCACTACCATTTAAAAAAGCGCACAACCTAACCTTTTTTAGTGGCGGAACTGGCAGCGCGCTTTTCAGTTTTCTTTTCAGATACTTTGAATTCAATCTCTGATTGGCGGATTGCGTAGATCATCGCTTGTTCTTCATCCAAAACCCCATTGTAGTCGCCGACAGGGGTAGAACAGTCTCGCTGTCCGTCTCCTGCCGAAGACAAAAAGCCTACATTTTCATTTTCTGTGCCAATGTAGCCAAAATATACCAACCACTCAACTAGCTATCCAACCCCCTGTCCACTCAACTAGCTATCCAACCCCCTGTCCACCAGAGTTGTTAAAATACCGGTATTTTTGGAAAGTGTAAGTGTAAGTGTAAATACACTTTCCAAATTTTGAGCATGGATACTGTAAGTGTAAGGTATTTTTAAAATACCTAGGAAAGTGTAAAAAAAGTGTAAAAATTTTTTAAGCGTGTGCGCTTTACGTTAACGCCTTTGAACATGTGACAACACTCTTGCTTTCACTTTTAGATGAATTTAATGATCGTTTATATTCATTGTTTCATATTATCCTCATCAAACACAATCATCACAAAACAACGGAACAATTCACTTTGTTCAACACCAGGGGTCTCGTAGGGTGATTGGGGTATGCCCCCCAAAAAGCTCCAGCTATCTATTTAACCCAGAAGTTGCTCTGGATTCTGAGGCTCAGCTATCTATTGATCCCCAACCCCCAGAAAATGTTTCAGCCTTCTATCCTACTTTCTGCTCTACTGATTTAGTATCTATCTGAACCCTTGTAGAAGTCCAAACCTACGGAACCCCTGTTCAACACAGACAGGTGTGAAGTAACTCGACAATATAACTTTGACAAAAATTACAGTTTTTTCAAATAGCAAATATGAACGTGAAAATTTGCAAAAGGAAGCAAATTTTATTGACTTTGAGAACATTGGGGGGAACATCCCTCAAAATACAATACGTTACTAGCGAATTGGACGAGGGCCAAGTGTAGTACAGCGATCCAATTTTTACGACACGCCCATATTTCAACACAATTTCTATTTCTATCGCTGTTTTCAATGAGCTATGTACACATGCAGTTGTTTTTTTTGACACACATTCTCATTCAGTTTCTTTTTTTGTAGTTTTACACTTTTTCAAAAGTGTAAAACTGGCCCGCATGAAATTCTTTTTACACTTTTTTTACCCGGGTAATTTGGTGGGAAAGTGTAAAAAAAGTGTAAGGGTATTTTTTTAAAGTGTAAGTGTAAGTGTAAATATAAATACCCATTTACCCGGGTATTTCGGGTAAGTGTAAATACACTTTCGCAACTCTGCTGTCCACTCAACTAGCTATCCAACCCCCTGTCCACTCAACTAGCTATCCAACCCCTGTCCACTCAACCAGCTATCCAACCCCCATCCACTCAACTAGCTATCCAACCCCCGTCCACTCAACCAGCTATCCAACCCCCCGTCGACTGAACTAGCTATCCAACCCCCCATCGACTGAACTAGCTACCCAACGCCCTAGAAAAAAGTCATGTTTACCGCTAGAGGCCGTGGTTTTCTTTTTCTTTTGCAGTTTCTTGTACTCTAATTTCGACTGCTTAATTGCATAGCGAAGGGCCTGCTCCTCCTCATAAGAATCATCGATCGCGTCATCTACTGTGCCTCCAAAAGTGTTGAAAAAGTTGTACATGTCCAAAAAATAAATTTAAATTTTTCAAATTATTTTTCAGAAATTTTTGACAATGCAACGATTCCAACACAGTCGGAGTCACACCTGGATGGCGGCGTTGGGTCGTGTACTTTCGTTTCGGCCGGGCGGAAGCTAAAACAAAGAAAATCCACTTTTCAGAAATTGAAAAAATCTAAAGCGGTAATCTACAAAACGTTGCTGTTAGAATTTATCGACCCTTATTCATCCAACTACCCCACTGATTTAACCCCACTCAAAATGGCTGTGAACTAGTACGCACAAATGCCCATTACACACATTTTCCTGTTGTTTTCACTTGACACTTTTTCAAGTGATTTTCAGATATGAGTGACGTGAAAAAAAGTTGACATTAGAAAATATGCACAATGACATTAGCGAACTTTTTCACTTCACTCATATCTGAAAATCACTTGAAAAAGTGTCAAAGTGTCAAGTGAAAAAACGGGAAAATGTGGGTAATGGACATTTGTGCATAATAGGCCTGCACCACTGAAAATGCCCACTCGAAGAAAGTAAAACTAACAAATGGTAGGGTCGTGCTTGCGTGTCTCCAATTCAGCCGACGCGGTCTTCATGGTCTCCAATTCGTCCCCACATGGCGGCTTGTCAGAATTGTTCAAAAGGTACTCCTGCAATTTATTGCAAAAAATAACCGATGGGTACCACGTTGTTAAAAAAACACACAAACAAACAAACCACGGCTGGTATCACATTCATCAATTTCAGATCACCATCGACTTTCGGCGATTTGATGTGCCTGCAATTTTAGTACTTATTACGTGGTACATGGGACGTGGTACATGGTACATGGTACATGGTACGTGATTCACTGTTTTTCCGTAGATTTAGCGGCAAAATACCAGAAAAACGTTTATTTCTGTAATTACAGGTAGTTCACTGGTTTTCTGGACATTTGGTGGAAAATCACTGAAAAAAAAGTCAATTGATGTACTGATAACGGCCACCACTTACAATACCTTCAATGATGAATTTATGTGAACACCTACCTGTGTGCATTTTCCATAATAAATTTCATACTCTTAGACAGCGTCGAAGATGACACGGCACTAGTAGCGCGCGGATCGCTGCTGCGCGTTGTAGCGGTGCCCGTTGTTCCACCGCCGCGACCAGCGCCGGCTCTGGCAGCCGCGCGAGAGCCCCTGGCAGCCGCACCAGCGCCCCTGGCAGCCGCACCAGCGCCCCTGGCAGCCGCGCGAGCACCCCTGGCAGCCGCACCAGCGCCCCTGGCAGCCGCACCAGCGCCCCTGGCAGCCGCGCGAGCACCCCTGGCAGCCGCACCAGCGCCCTTGGCAGCCGCACCAGCGCCCCTGGCAGCCGCACCAGCGCCCCTGGCAGCCGCACCAGCGCCCTTGGCAGCCGCACCAGCGCCCCTGGCAGCCACGCGAGCACCCCTGGCAGCCGCACCAGCGCCCCTGGCAGCCGCGCCACCACCAACAGGGACGTTCGGGTCATCCACCAATAAATCGCAATATTCGTCGCCCTCATAATCAAGAAACCTTAGGTTGTACTCGTCGTCTGGATCGGCGAATAACCGCATGGCAGCAAACACCTCATGGCAACAAACACCGCATGGCAACAGCGTGCACTCAGTGGGCAACAATCACCGCATGGCAACCGCGACACGCGCCCATGCATGCCGCTGCCGCGGGGTGCCTGCCCAGCCGGCGCCAATGGCGCAGCGCATGTCTACATACTGTTGCGCTGCCGCCCAAAGTTGCGCCAGACAAATAGACGCCAGCCGCGTGGGGGGGGGGGCAGTATATCGCCGCGCCGCGCCGCGCTGTGTGTTCCAATGTGTTTTGCGACCAATGTGTTTTGTGAAGGTGCCAAAAATGCGACATAAATTGCTCAAAATATATAAAATATAGACATTCTGTGTCCCATCATCAGCACTGCACCAGAATGTCATGTTAAATGATACTGCACCAGTTTCCCACGTTAAAGGTGCAGTCGCGTACATGAAAAAATGCATGGGGCGGGTTATGCGGCTGAAACACATGACTGCGGCTGCGGCCTAGATGTGTGTGCCATGCGGCGCGGTGCTCTTTACATAAAATAGCGTGTGAGTGGACTCGGCCGCGCGGCAGGAATGGCGCCAGCCGGACGTGAGCGCGTCGGCCGCTCATGCATTGGCGGCGCCATGGCTCCGGCTTGGCAGGCGCCTACGGTCACTGCGCGCGTGTCGCGGTTGCCATGCGGTGATTGTTGCCCACTGAGCGCACGCTGTTGCCATGTGGTGTTAGTTGCCCACAGCTGCTGGGCCGTCCGGATCCTATAAGAAAAAGTGAATCAATAAACTACACGTTTTTTGGGGAGAGGTCATTTAACATCGCAAAATATTCAACATCCCGGACCGGGGGGGGGGGAAATATTCAACATCCCAGATGGGGGGGGGGAATCCAGTTATCTATCTATCTATCTATCTATCTATCTATCTATCTATCTATCTATCTATCTATCTATCTATCTATCTATCCTACATCGCCCACCCATCTATCCTATGTCAGAGACCTATCTATAGGGTGGCAGAATTTACCGTACCGTACCGTACCGCATTTTTGGGAAATTTACCGTAACTGTACCGTACCGTTTACCGCACTTTTAGATATTTACCGTACCGTACTGCGTACCGCATTTTTCAAAATTTACCATACCGTACCGCGTACCGCACTCATTTACCGCTTAAAATGCGGTAAATTTTTCTCAGATTGACCTTAAATATGGCAATTTATTGATGCAAATTAATGTGGTTTTCTGAAAAAAATTTGCGCGCGAGCGCGCAACTTTCACAACATTGTTTTCCTGTTTGAAGCCCTTCGATTTCTGCATGCATAATTCATGGTTAACAGTAGTATAATGTGCTTTATAAAATCAAGCCATGCGCTTCAAGACGCTCTCAAGGTGTGAAACATCACCCTCAATGTATTTACTTTCTATTCTGAGCTTTTTGGTTGCAGTGATAGGTTTGATGTATGGTCATATACTCATTTTCAGCTACTTTTCGACTATTTTCAGCTACTTTTAGCAATTTTTCACCCACTTTTAGCAACTTTTTCTCCATTTCTTCCTTCTACACAATAAATAAGCCCCTACATAGTTTCGCATTGATACATTTCTGACATTGGAAATTTACCGTACTGTACCGTACCGCATACCGCACTTTTCAGATTTACCGTACCGTACCGTTTACCGCGAAATTGAAGATTTACCATACCGTACCGTTTACCGCAAAGTGGGAAATTTACCGTACCGTACGGTTTACCGCAAGGCTGTACCGTCTGCCACCCTACCTATCTATCTAACTATCAACGTATCTATGTTAGATTGTGCAGCTAAAAAGTGAGAAAAATACCAGTCGACTGTGAAATTGGGTGAAATCTTGACAGACCGTGAAAACCTTCTCCGCACTCGGCGTTTTCTTCACAGTACCCTTACTCTTCTTTGGGGTAAGAATTTGTTATAGGAAATAATTTTGTACCCTAGTTCAATTGTGAAAAATTTAAATCTTAAATACAGACGTTATCCATAGCGCGATCGGAACCCCCGGCAGGAATAGGCTGCGGACCAACACCAATGATCTCCACATCACTATCCTGAAAGAAATAATAGAGGTGTTGAACATTTCTTAGAGTTGTTAAAAAAACCTCTTGAAATAGCATATATGAACCTGATCCATCGTTTCATTTTGGTTGATGGCAGCGGTACTGGAAGAACGCAGCTTGTCGTCGGTGTCAGCCATACTGGAAGAATCCATGTTGTCCTCCGTGTGAGCCTGTGTTAAAATGTCAACTTTAGTTGAACTATCCAACCCCCGGTCCACTCAACTAGCTATCCAACCCCCGGTCAATATTCAAAGCAGGGGTTTCCAATTAGAAAACCCCCTCTAAAAGATATGCCCGACTACCGAAGGGTGGCCTTCAGAGCCGTGGCGGGTGCTCTCTTCCCTTCTGGGGTATAATAAATACTGTACAAATGTCATATGTACAAATCTGGTGGCTTGAATTTTTGAGCCGTTGCAAAAGTCAGCGAAACATGAAGTTTGCGGGTTCGACTGTTTTCGCAGTTTCACATTCCCACTACCACTACTTCAACATAAAAATGACCAAATCTAACAAACCTCCCCAAAAAAAGAGTGCATCCACGGCTGCGACCACTGACCCGCTTGCACCAAACCAAATGCCCTCCTCGCCTTACAATCTTTGTCTTCTTTCGGCTCCACGTAAAACCTTAGAAAAACCTTATACTCAGAAGACTGGTGCTGAATGGAGGCCACTTCCAAAACTCTGTAAAAAAATGACAAAGTTTTTAGATTTTTTTACCGAAATAAATAAAAATAATGTTTAAATAAACCAACTTAACATCTCCCGGCCACATTAAAACACATTCACTGGCCACTGCCTTGCATGGAAGAGCATTCACCGGAATATTGTGGA
This sequence comes from Sphaerolaimus hirsutus, assembly GCA_964036195.1. Taxonomy (NCBI): domain Eukaryota; kingdom Metazoa; phylum Nematoda; class Chromadorea; order Monhysterida; family Sphaerolaimidae; genus Sphaerolaimus; species Sphaerolaimus hirsutus. Next base: position 86,458 of record CAXIWS010000384.1, read on the forward strand.
GATTCACGGTGAATCTCACCTGCTTATCCAAACCATTGGCGGGCAAAAATTCGATTTTTTTGATAATTTTCTGGCAATCACAAAATGTATAACATGAAATGCAAAATGTCAAATGTGAAACATTTCAGTTAAACTGACACTTATCACCAGAAAAAAATCACATTTGATTTTGAATGTTTATAGTTACACATTTTGTCACTGACACCGGGTCATTGGTGACTTCGGCGAGGTAGCAACACTCGACATCCATCCGATTTCCATCCTTAAAAATTTGCACCGACCTCCGGTACGGCTGAAACATCTGCGTATAATAGTTCTTCTTAATTTAAAAGTGACAGTATACACCAAAAGTACCCACCAAAGCTATATTACGCTTTTCCAAAAATTCACCAAAGTCAAAGAAAAAAATGAAGAACATAGCTACGCCCCCCCACCCACCCAAGAACAAAACTAACCCTAAAATCTTGTCCGATGCGAAAACTAACCCTAAAATCTTGTGTACGAAAACGTCCTCTGAGAACCCACATCTATCACGCCAAATTTATGTCACAACAAACTAAATTATGCTTTTCCAAAAATTCACCAATGTCCAACAAAAAAATTAAAAAAGTAGCTACGTCCCCCCACCCAAGAACAAAACTAACCCTAAAATCATGGACAAACAGATCCATTTTCGAAAAATCCACCGCAGAAAAAAGCTGAACAAAAAGTCAAGACGGTCGGGAGAACTGAAATTGCTTGAAAGTGTCAAAACGTGGCATAAAAATAAATAAGTAAAATAAATACACAAATACTTGACATTTGCGCACGTTTCTGTACTTCTTTGCAGAAATCATAAAAACATAACAAAGTTCCAACCAAGCCATTCATTTAACTGCACCGTCATCAAAATAGAATTGATCAATCAAAGAAAAAACAACAAATGTCATCCAACAACACACTTAAAAACAAAAAATTCAATACATCTTCACATAAATCTTGTCCCGATGCTGAAATGCGGTAATTGTGAATACAATACCATCATTTTCGATGTGCAGTACGTCTGCCTCCCCGCTACCACCACCCGCATTTTGCCCAGCACTACTCGACGACGCCAAGGGAACCTTCATTTTTAAATTATACTTCAATTAAAAGTTTTTTTTTCATATAAAAAAAAAATCTTAAACAAATTTTTTTGAATTTTGATGTAAACTCCTCCAAATTATACAAGCATATTGACATTGACAGCAGAAAATTGACATTTTGTACTGCTTTTACATAACTTTAGACACTTTGCATGACATTTGGCATTTGACAGTGCTTTACAGAACTTTAGACACTCTGCAGGATAATTGACATTTTACAGTCCTTCTACAGACTTCTATTTGAAAAAAAGAGTAATGTTATCAAAAAAAACTTTACTTACGCACTCTGCACACAGTAACAAAACAACAAACAACCTGTCGCGCACTAGATTGACTTGCACACATGTCTTCATAATCTTTGGGGTCCTCATTTTCATCCGAGACCGGGGGGGGCTCGGGAGAACTGTCATCATACAGCTCCACTTTGAGCCGCAAGGGGACCATATCCACGGTGAAGATTGTAAAATATCTGCGTGAATGTCAACTATAGCGACTACGGATGTGAAGAGGGCCTAGCTATCCAACCCCCTGTCCACTCAACTAGCTATCCAACCCAGGGGTCTCCAAGATTTTGGCCCTCTCGGGGGTGGATAGATAGCAAATCGCTCCTCCAGAGGGATAGATAGCTGAATAAATTTTCTGGGGGGGGCTGGGGGAGGGGGCTTGGGTGGGGGGGTGGCTCGCGGGGGCAACATTTATAGGCTTTTTCAGTGCATAGAAGGCCGAAAGGGGAAAAAATCGCTAATAATCGGTTAAAAGTGGCCAAAAGTAGATTAAAAAGGGCTAAAAACAGGCATATAACCATGCATATAGCCGGAGAGCACGATTTTGAAGGTAAAAAACTATAAAAAGGTGTGAAAATTGGTGATTTTTAGCGAAAATTGGGGCAAAATTTCTCAAAAACCACTCCAGATAGATAGATAGCTGAGCGATTTGGGGGGGGGGTCTTTGGGGGTAGTAGCCAAAAATTTTGCCTCGGGATAGATAGATAGCTGGCGGATTTGGGGGGGGGGGGGCAGCCCCCCCCTAGGAGACCCCTGATACAACCCCCCGTTGACTCAACTATCTAGCCAAACCCCCGTGGACTGAACTATCTATCCAACCCCCCGTCGACTCAACTAAATAAACAAAAAATATATAACTTCGGCTGGCCAGGGTACAGCATGGTAGTCTGCACAGAATGCCTTTGGACGCGAGATTCTTCCCTCACCATGAAGGTGCGCGAGATCTCATCGTGGCATTCATCCCGGTTCTCAGGGTCCACTCGAACAAACTCCCGCCAATCCGACGACCGATAAGACGTGCCATATAGCATGTCGATCATAATCCGATGGTCGCCCTCTATATACAATTTCAACGCCTCCGTATAAGTAGCCTGATGCAAAACAATTGCGTCGGTGTGCATTTCACCCTGAAACATTTTCCTGAGATGAAAAAATCATCTAAAAGGACAGAAAAACAGGCTTCAGCACATGAAAAGAAGTACCATACCCGATGACACCATGACAAAACATTCGCATACAGCACTTAGAACTTTTGAACTTAGAGCCATTTGAACTTAGAACTCCCCAGGCAAAATTAGGATAAAATGCCCCCCCCCCCTCAGAAAACCCCGAACATGGGCCCCGCCCAATAACTGACAGAAAACAAACCTCACTCAAGAAGACAAAACGGCGCCACCAACGAACACAAAAGGACCAATACGAACCAGCAGTCGCAGATCAAAA